>OMPJ01040625.1:0-15012 GCA_900312935.1 Carapus acus
ATTTTTTGAAGAAAAATTCGATTTTCAATTCGATTTTTGATTTTTTTTTTCAATGCACTTAAAAACAACTGCAGACATCTGACATATTGTCAAAGTGCAACTTTATTGCTGTGGTTATCCTCAGAGTAAAAATGCATATAAAGAATCCAAAATAAGAAGTAAATGAGGCTCTGTCATTCAGCAATTTCAAGCTTTTACCCAGGTTGAAGTTTTCAAAAGTGCAACAGCAACTTCACAGTGCCTGAAATGATGTGATTAGGAACAGATATCTCAGCGCGGATCTTTTGCCAAATGGCAGTGTACAGGTGAGGCGGCGCTACGTTGGCGAAATACTTGCGACTGGGTACAACGTACCTTGCATCTAAAACTTTCAACACGTGATTAAAACCTCGCTTTTCAACAGAATAAACTGGCAACATGTCTGTGGCAATACAAGACGTGATGGCCTCTGTAATCGCTTTCCAACGCGCTCCATTTTTATCATAAGGCACACAGTTTGTAAAGCTCTCGGGAAGTGTCATTTGCTTTTTAGCCGGTGTGCTAGAGCTGCCGTCTTGGTTTCGTAGCTGGTTACACTTCTCTCATTCTCCGGAATGTTTATTCTTCAGGTGCTGGAACAGATTAGTTGTACTGCTGCTTCCGGTTGCAACAGCCTTTAAACATTTAAATATTTTACAGCGAGGCTTCGTCTGTTGTTCGTCTGATGCATCAAAACTGAACCAGTTTCAAATGATTGATTGGAAGTAGCTCTTGTTTACATGCTGCCGCTGCCATGTTGTTTGTAATTGTGTTGCGCGCGGGAGGGGGCGGGCTCACATTGCGCTACGGAAACCCACAAGAAACGGAACGCGAAAAATGTCGAAAAACTCGAATTTGCAAAATAAAAATCGATTTTAGCTACAAATTCGATAAATCGATCAAATCGATTTTTTTGCCCAGCCCTAGTTCATGCCCAGTTGTACCTTTGTGCAGCTGTCAAAACTGCCTTTTATTGTGATTAATAAACCACTAACGTCACATTTGCTCCCTTTCTGCCTTTTGTGTGTGAATTTGCACGTATGTGTGAGTAGGGGTGACAGTGAGGCAGTTCTGCATGGTTGCCGGCATGTGCCTCTGTGTGCGTTTAGGAAGTGTCGCACGATCAGCCCGCACACACCTGTGTGTGTGAACTGACTCATCGCTAGATTAAACCTCTGATAACCTCACGCAACCTCAGGTTTCAGGTTATCTGAAGTCTAATTTGTTTGTGTGTCTGCAGGTCTTTGCCTGTGTGTGTGCACGTGTGCGCGCGCGTGTGTGTATGTGCATGCTGTAATAAGGTACATGGTGGCAGAGGGTGACTTCAGATTATAGGCTTGTGCAGGGTTTCATGTTCAAGAGAGGTTGTTTAATGTTACTGCAGGTATGAACTGGCCGCGTGTGTGTGTACGTGCGTGCTTGCCCAACCTAATCTTGCAGGTCCAACATAAACTCTGACCCACGAAACACGGTCGATCTGTCAAGCCGAGCCTCCAGCCATCATTTATCTCATTTTCAACCCAAAAGAAAACATCCCATAACCTCAGCTCTTAATAACTTCAGCTTGACCGAAGCCTTTCTCCCTACGTGTTTGGTTTCTGTCAACAGCGTCGTCACACTTGACACACAGGCACGCACGGGACAGCCAGAGTTCAGTGTCTTAAACTCTGTCCCGGTCCGCTGTGAGATGACTGAAAGGATACTAATAGTTTGACGTCTCAGTTTCTACATAGACATTAAGCTGCGTGTGTGTTAGTGCGCGAGTGTGTTCGTACATCTAGTGCATTGCTCTGTGATTGATTGGCCATTTTCAGCAGGCAATATAGTTATCGATCGCTTTTGTATAAATCACATTTGAATCGTCCCAGTGGTGGTAAATCACCGGATTAATGAGGATCCAGCACACAGACTGGCAGGTGTGTTACACGATGCCGGGAGCCATCGGCAAAATGCGCGTGCACGGATGCGCTCTCGGATCTACGCGCAAACACACACACATGCAGGTCACGCTGCCTCGCTGATAATGAGCCTCGTGTGCCGGCCGGTACTGATTTGAACAGCGGGTGGAGTGACAACGTTCCCACATTCCTGCTGCGATAGGAGAACAAATCCACCCTTTGCTTTTCAACGCAAACATGCATCACACACGCGGACGCACGCGCTTGAAAGCGTGCCATGATGGTCAGCCATACTGTTGGTTGTGGTGTGTGAAAATGAATAAGTTGGTTTGTTTGATTCTTGATGCCAATACTTTTGTGGCTCAGGTTCAATCTTACCTAGCCCAGTTACACACACACACACACACGCTTACACAGGCACACGTGCTCATAGTAACATGCCCATGCCTGCCACACACTTGCCGGCATCCCTTTAAAGGTTGTCACCGAATCGGCCTTATCAGCACCCTTGTGTTTATCCTTCCTTTGTTTCTTTCTTTCACTGCTTTCGCTGCACATCCATATTTTACAGGCACCTTTGATTTTTGGAAAAACACTTGTTTTTCTCCCTCATTTCTCTCTGCGTCGTGAGTAATGGTGCGTTGTCAAGAGGACAACAGCTCACCTCAGCTTCTTTTTAATTTTGCCTGTGTGAGAAAAGTGTAGTTGCGAAATTTTGTGAGCAAAGCCCCATGCCTGTACAGAAACAAAGTTCTTTTTTGGGAGAAATCCTAAAGCTGTGAGGCAAAGGTTTTCCTCACAGCTTGTTTGTGTATGTGTGTGTGTGTGTGTACATGCGCTTGTTTGAGTGTGTACGTGTGTGTACGTGCGTGTGTGGCTGCGGCCGTGTCTCCGCCCGAAGGTGTTTAAAGTCACTGCTGCATGTAGTGTGTGATGCCGAGTTGCACAGTGGCAGGAATAAACAACAGTTGTGGTTGATTTTCACTTAATTAAAAGCTTGAGTGAAATATTTGCGCTCCAATTGCGAGGTTTCAGAGTCAAAGCAACTCAAGGGGAGAGAAAATAGAATTGTTTCTCACCAGTCGCCTCTAAAACGGGTTTGACTGCCTCGGGGCAGCGCTGCTTTCTTGGAAAAAACATGTTTCATTGCAGGTAAATCAAGAAAGTTATGAGGAAGTCACTCTGTTTATCGTCCCGCCGTCGCAGTGGCCGTACGTCAGTAAAATAAACCAAGATTGGTGGTGCGTGTGTGCGTCGATCAAGCGAGAATTCTCGAAAGAGCATCGCTCCGAAAATGATATTTTATGGAGTGGACATTTTACAAACTGTCCTCGGGGCTTTTCCCCCTGTTTTCTGCTCTCAGAGCGATGCCATTTCCATTGGTTTATGTGTCGTTTCATCTCTTCCTAAACCACAGGGCTGCACCTAGATGGTCTTTGGTATTCTACCACTCCTCTCTTTGACCCAACAAGAGTTCTCGGCAAGTATAGCCGGGAGCAGGCACACACAAAAAGGCAGGAAAAGAAAACCTGAAAAAAGAATCAGGAGCCTCCTCACCTCCTAGTCAGAGAGAGGAGGATGGATGAAATATGGCCGGTATCAACGCTGTCTGAGCACTCAGGATGAGGAAGAGGGACAGTGTGTGTGTTAGCATTGCTGCCACGCCAGTTATAGTTCTCAAGCAGTTCACTGCTGTATTTCCTTTTGCTCTCCAATCTCTGTAAACAGGAAGTAGGGCTCTCTTTTTGTCTGTCCCCCCTCTTGCTCACTCCCTCTGTCCTCTGTGTGTGTGCCTCTCTTTCGTCACCTCCTCTCTCCCTCTATCCCACTTTCTCCTCCCCATCCTGAGTTTTCACGGGAGGGGAACTTTCTATGCGCGTTCTTTGTTTAACAAGTGACAGTCACCCCGTGCTCAGCAGGCATCAATGGAAAATGGGGAGGAGGAAAAACACCGTCGTCTTCTCTTCCCGCTCAGATGACTGTACACAGTTGCGTGTCCACAAAGGTCGGAGCCAGCTGCCGCTCCCGTCGTCTCTCAGTACTCTATTCCTGGTATTCCTGTTTTCCTCGCTTGGCTTCCCCTGCCGAGCTGTCACAGAGGTTGAGCTACAGCTGGATGTGGCGTCTGCGCCGCTGTTGTCATCTTCGCTTGCTTCCTCTAATCCCTTTTTAGCATGCTTTTTTAGAACGAGAGCGGGCCGCAGCCGCTGCCGCCACCACCACCGCCGCTGGCTCCTCAGAACCTCCCTTTCCCACACTGCGGGAGGTGCGAGGTGTATGCGGCGGAGCAGAGAGTGAAGCCGGGGGGGCGGAGGTGCGGGCGTCGCGGCGGTGGCTCAGCAGTGTTTGTTGTTGCTAAATCCAGAGATGTCGTCTCCCTCTGTTACAGCATACGCCGCGATGAGACACACAACACATGGAGACAGCCTGGCTGGGAACCCAGCGCGCAGACACACACACACACACACACACACACACACACACACACACACACACACACACACACGTCATGCTCGTAGCAACGGATCAAGCTGTCACACTGCAAAGGGACGACTCTGTCTGCTGCTTCATGTTTGTCTACCTCTTTCACCGACAGTTCCTGGACAGACAGTCAGAGTGCAGCTCAGCCACAGGGTGTGTTCACAGCGGGGGTTGTGTATGTGTGTGTTATTTTGCCCCCTCCCCCCCCATTTGCTCTGGGGGTTCCTCTGAGTTGAGGTCTTCGCATCCCTCGAATGGTTTTTGCAGGCCACAGACTCCATTCGTCGATGCACGAGGTGCTCCGGGTGTGTGTGAGTGTATGTGTGTGTCTGCCTTACTCGCCGGTCTTTTCGATTCATTGGAAAGAGGCCAGCGAAAGAGGAGTGACTCGCACGCGCACACACACACACACACACACACAGACACACTGGAGGGACTGTAGGGTAGCAGGTCTGGATCTGGGTGGCCCAGCCTGTTGGCTGGTGCCCCGCATGCTCTTAGGTTTCTCAGCCGGGCCTTTCGGAGGTGAAAGGGGAAGAGGAGGCAAAACTGAGAACACAAAACACAGAAACTGAGAGAAGACACGGGTCATTCAGTGCCTGCTTTTAGGGCAAAGGATGTTTTTGGGCTTGGAGACAATATGGCAAGAGTATCGTCGAACAGATGGAGGCTCGGTGATGGATTTTACACAACATAGACATGTTACTGGCTCTGCTTCACAACCAAACTGATGTTCTCCTCAGCCCCCGCTCACACGCACACACACAAACACACACACACACACACATAGAAGATTCTAGCTCTGCTGCGTGTGTGTGCTGACCTAGATAATGGCATGTCCCACTGGCACAGCATAGCTTTTGTTTGGACAGGTCTGAATGCAGATTAAGTGAAGGAGAGTTTTTCCCCATCCAGATCAGGCCCACTGCCCCCACAGGTCATGTATGTGTGTGAGAGAGAGAGAGAGAAATAGAGAGAGAGAAAGAGAGAGAATCCATTTTCCATGTGTGCGTGTGTCTCACAGGTCTTTAGGGTCACAAGAAGTTTGGGATTTACATTTAATAAAAGAATAATTAATTGCTGTGTTGATGAAGAGCAGAGCTGCTTGTTTTGGAATAGCTCCAAACATGGCCTCACCGCAGACGTGGAATCTGCTCCTCTGCTCCTCTGGCTTACCCCCTCTTTCTCCTTTTGTGTCAGTCTCTGATTTTCTGTTTATCTCATTCTCTCTGGGTTTATCAGACAGAGTCTCTCTCTCGGTCTCTTTTCCTTTCTTTCCGTTTCCTCTCTGTCCCTCTCTGTTATTCTCTACCTCCTGTCCCCATGTGTCCCTCTCTCTCTCTCTCTCTCTCTCTCTCTCTCCCTCGCTCTCTCGCTCCCCCTTCTCCCTTGGTTCTCTCTGCCTCATAATTAGTCATGTACACAGAATAGAACCTCATATTTATAGCGACAGAGAAGGACCTTGCGTTTATAGTGGCCGTACGTCAGCGAAATAAATGAAGACTGGAGTGTGTGTTTGTGTGTGCGTGTGTGTGTCAGTGTCAAGCGGGGATCCTTGAAAGAGCATCACCAACATTTTATAGGCTAAACGTCGCACCTTATAACTTTGAAGCTTTTTCTGGCTTTCCCCTCCCTGTTTCGCATGTGCAGTAATGCCGTTCCCCAATCCGTCCATTTCCTCTCTGCCCTCTTCTGTCGTGCTCCCTCCTGTCCTCTCGTGTTCATCTCTCAATGTCTCAGTCAGTCTCCCTCTCTTCCTGCTCGTCCCCCTCTGCCTCATAATTAGTCACGTACACAGAATAGAACCTCATATTTATAGCAGCTCTCGTTTGTCTTGCCTCAACTTTGCAGATGGATTACATCCCACTCACTCGTGCCGGAGGAGCGCGGCGCCGGGGATAGAATGCAGAGGGATTGACGGATATATGACAAACACATACACGGGCAGACGAGCTGTGTTTGAGGAGTGAAAGAGGAAAGGGGGAAGAGAGGAGAGAGGTGATGATGAATGATGAGTCACTGTATAGAAGACAGCCAAACGTATTTGATGTTAGGGAACCTTCTATACTGAGGTGGAGAACACTGCAATGCAGTCTGCCGAAACGCACGCACACAGACACACAAACACACACATCTTGTGATGTGTGTGGGCTTACCGTACGAGATTTATGCAAAGGCTGTTTGCTTCGACATCGTGTATTACAGATTATTATAGACGTTGCATACAGGCCAGCAGCATGATGTCCCGCAGGAGCAGCGTGATGACTTGGCTACAAAGTAGGCCAAGGACCAGATTGAAGCACGCACACGCGCGCACACACACACACGCACATACACACTTAGTCATATACACTCTCATCTTCAGTCTCGGTGGATTTATCAAAAATAGCAGATTAATCCATTGAAATGAGCAGTTCATAGGGATGTGTTAGCCGCTCGTCCTCCGCCTCGTCCCTCTGTCTTCCATCTCATCCCTCCCTCCCCTCTCTTTATCTCTGTCCTCCACGGCTCACTCCAAGGCCTTAGTGACGGCTCCCTCCTGCGTAGGTGCGGATTTCTAGTCGTGCTACGTCGCGACGGAGAGAGAGAGAGAGGAGGGGAGGGCGAGAGAATGATGGAGTATACATTTTGAAAGCCGGTAGCCTTTCCTTGACGCCGCCGATGAGCTCACATCAACGGAAATGCCGTCGATTGTGCGAGGGCGCTGACCCGTGACGCACTGAGACAAGAAGGTGTTGCTCAAGGTGCGTCGCTCGCCCTGTCGTTTACTTTTGCGATTGTCGTGGCGGTCGTGTTCATTCGGCGAGAAAAGAGGCCATTGCAGTCGCCATTAGGAAAAGCCGCCGTCGCCACGCAACAGCCTTCAGTTGGAATGCATGAGAAGGAAAGTAAATGTGGACATAAAGGGCCTTCAAAGAGCCTCTGAGTCTTTGGCTCTTCAAGGTCCTTGTCAATGTTTAAAGTGCTTGTGCGTCATTTGTGTGTTTGTGTGTGCGTGTGTGTGTGTGTGTTTTGCTTCTCTGACTTTGTGTCTCACTATTGTCTCCCGCAGGAGCATGTTTGAGTGACGAGTGGAGAAGGAAGTCGGATCTCTTAAGCTCCGCCCCTGCCCCCTGCTGGTGGTCTGACTGGAGACCCCCTTTAGTCCACAGCACAGGTAGGACGCAGGTTATGAGTTACAGACATAGATTCAATAATGAAAAGCCTGGCTTTTGCTTCAATAACAAATACATGTGAGGAAATAACACCGCAAACACACCGTGGACGAGCTTCGGGATTTGTCAGTATTGCTTTCTCCCTGATGTTTAGTTCAGAGAGCTTTCTGTCCTCGCCAGCGGGACGCACTTGAACGAAGACGCCCTGTGAGCGCGTCTATCCACATCACCCCGCTGTGTGGATCCCCCGCTAACACCCACCGTGTAATTCCCTCTCCTCCACGCCTTCCCTCACGCGACATCAGTACACTTCGCCGTCAGCCGGTGTGGCGTCGGGTGCTAATTAGAGGGTCTCAACAGTTCCCCGGCTCTCGCCTGACATGGAGCCGGGTCTTACAGGAGCGCGGTGTGAGCGGCTGGCGTAGCTGTAACACAACGCTGCCAGGGTTTGATTTCCTTCCCCCCCCTCGCTAACAATACGTTCCCCCCGCGCTGATCACAGGGGCTCGCGTTTGTGTTTGTCGACACCGCACAATGTCTGTATTCAAAGGAAACCAGAGCTGCGTGTGTGTGTGTATGTGTGTCAATGACTCGCCTGTAATCTGTCGGCCTTTGGTATGTTAATGTTATTATTCTGTAGGAGTGAATTCCCAGTGTAGTACGGGGACGCCGAGCTGCTCTGTATCCAATGTAGGGAGACTTTTAATTTGCCATTTATGGAGGATCTTAATGACACACAATCTTCAGTATATGAACAAAAGACAAATAAACTAAAATTGCCTGCATCGCTCTAGCTAGCTTGTTTCAAAACGCAATAGGAAATGGATTAACGGCTAAAAACTATATAGTGTAAAAGAGAATAAAGGAGAGCGTGGTTCAGTTGCTTATACTCGTAAAGAAAAACACAAGCGCATATGTAGTCATGAGTAGTATTAACATTCATTTTGCCCCTCACATACAGTTCGGCCTCAGTTGCGAGATTTGTGAGAATGAAATTGTAAAGTAAACAAACCTCTGTTGGCAAGGAGTAATGGGAGAAAATGGTGGCTTTTGTTTTAACTTAGTATCCGGAGAAGTGGTTTGATATTCACAACCTTTTTCAGTGGTGTGATATTATTGAAACAGACTGATGTTGTTTTGTATAGAGGAGGAGGAATTTTGCAGTTGTTTCTTTGTAGATTCGTGCAATATACTGTGGAATATGCGATGGCGCCGTACGTTGCGTTGCCGAAAGGATTGTTGGAGAGAGACACCGGGTGAATGCAGAGCTTTCTATGGACACACATGAACATGGTTCCTCTGACAGGTTGACTTTGATCAAAATAAAGCAGCCAGGAAGCGGCCAGGAGGGAGCGGAACCCTGCCGAGAATGCAGAGCTTCATCATTTCTGCTGGGTTGGCACAGCAGTGCGAGTAATCACAGTGCAGTGAGCAGCTGATGAAGCGGCCAACGCGGCCGCCGCGCTCACACACAGGTTACAGGTTGGATTCGCAGCTCACATAAAAAAAAAACAAAAAAAAAACAAAAAAACAGAGCAGCTCCTCAGTTCAGCACACGTTGGCGTTCTCCATCACCGACCAAGATTGTGTCACCCCAAATTGATTTACCCAAGCGTAGACATGATTAATCAACTTGCAAAACGGACTTCCTCCCGTCGTTACAGGTAAACATTGTGTGTGTGTGTGTGTGTGTGCCAATGTGCGAGCCTGTGGTAGTGTGGGTGTTTTGAGGGAGTGGATATTATAGACACTGTGTCCAATCATGGCTGCTGTGATAAGTCTGTGAGGTGAGAGTGCGTGCGTGCGTGCGTGTGCGTATGTGTGTCAAAGTGACAGACAGAGAGCAGATAGAGAAGCTGAGAAAGAAACAAATTGCGAATGGTCTGTAATGCGTCATTTTCAAATCGTTTAAAATGCCATTACTCTGACATCACTGCGGCTGGGGTACTGAAGTTCGTGCGTCCTCATATTTTTTTTAACCCTGTCTGCAAAGTATGTGTGCGATTGTGGGTGTGTGTCCACTTTTCTGGTGCAGGCTGGCTGCTCGCAGCAGCTGTCAGAGAATCACCCCCGTGACAGCGGCGTGTATTGATTTTGGCCTGAAATGCCGGCATGATGGCGGATTGAAGTGTTTAATTCTGCTTTTGTGGCCGTTCCAAAGCTTTGAATTGATAATCGATGTCAGCTGCGACTTTTTATGCTGCCGTTGGCGTCTTTTTCTCCGCTTCACTTTCTATCTCTCTTCTCTCGCCCATGTGCCCGCTCACACACACACCCCTATCCTCCCTCTTGTTCTGTCTCCTCCGCCCCGAGCGCTGTTTTCCGTTCAAGGTCGCGCCCTGGAAATGAAGCAACCCCTGCCTCAGTGCCAGGATAAGAGCGGCAGCCTACCTTATCCCCTCCATCGAGAACAAGGGGTGATGCCGCTCTGGGGCACCTTGTTCTTTCTCACCTCCCCTAATATTAGCCCAAGTCGTGTTCCGCTCCATTTGAGCGACATGAAGACGGGCGGGGGAAAATTACAGCGCCCCCTCAGTGCCGTCTCACAAGAGAGGGATGTCACGGCTTGACTTTAAACTGTTTCTATTATCGAACCGATTTGGTGTACTTTGAGCAAATGAAACCCTCAGGTGGAAGCGCAGACGCGGAACACCCAAATATAAACTCATTAGACACAAACTGAGATAGAGCGTTGGTTGGTAGCCCCACAGTCCAGGCATGAACAACATAATCTAACCCCGTATTCTCCCTTTATGAGACAAGAGACAAGATGAAGTCTGAGGAAGTCAACATCGCTGTCGGACTCCAACACCAGCAGAGCTACTGCATGCTAACTTTGATTAGCTGGGCGTGTTAACACTCTGTCACATTATCTGATCAATTCTGCCTCGGTTAATCAAATCCGCCGCCGGCTTAGCATTAATCACGCTGCCTGGGGCGTGCACGCCCAGTCCCGCTCTGGCCCCAGATCAGTCAGCTAGTGGACAAAAATCAGAGATTCTCGCTCCCTCTCAACCCCCTCTACCACCACCACCACCACCTCTCATCAACCACAGTCAGCTTGTTTGTGAGATCTCGCAGAGCTGTTGCAGGAGTGTGACTCACCGAATGCCCGAAGAGAAACTTGACTCACTTTGAGCCGTGGCTGGATAGCACACGCACACAGCTGTGGAGTAATATTGAAAACGAGGTCGATGCGCAAGGGGTGAAAAAAAGGGCTTATTTGTTTTTCCCACGGTGAAACTAGTAGCATCAGCGTCCGCAATTGGAGAAAGCATTTAAAGGCCAGGGCAGCAATGGCGGCATTAAACACAAAACACATGCTTCAATTCGGGATATTAGGGGTGTTGTTTTTAAAAGCAGTTGGTTCTCCATTTTTCTTCGAAACGTACAACTCTGACAGGAAGTATACTGTGGTAATCAGCTCTGCGGTTGGATGTACAGCTTGAGCTCTGAATGGTCATGAGAAACAATGGCGCTGTGGTCGTTTGAGCAAAGCGATAGTGGGGCTAGAGCAGGGGTCGGCAACCCAAAATGTTGAAAGAGCTATATTGGACTAACAAAGTAAAAAACAAACCTGTCTGGAGCCGCAAAAAAATGTAAAAGCCTTATTTAAGCCTTATTAATGAATCAAATATTTATTTATATATTTATATATAATATATATATATATAATATATATATATATATATAATATATATATATATATATATATATAGTAAATATATATAATATATATTTATATATTTAACATTTTTACAGCATTGGAAAACGTTAAGAATCTTTGTGTCACATTTTTCCTCCCAGAAAAACCATATTAAAACAAAAAAATTAAATTTTTCCCATTTTATCCATTGTCACACATTTTTGAAAATTCCCCAGGGAGCCACTAGGGCGGCGCTCAAGAGCCGCATGCAGCTCCAGGGCCGCGGGTTGCCGACCCCTGGGCTAGAGTGAGGAAGGAGCCCTGTGCTCTCTGGCAGAGAACACACGATCGCAACCTCTGCTGAAAAGGGATGACGTCACACTTGAGCCCAAATGTTGGTAGGAAAGGGGGGACGGTGTGAAGAGGGTTTTTTTGGGGGGCTTGGGGGGTGTATGTGTCCTATGTGTGTCTAGCGAGAGAGGGCGACGCTTCGGGAATGGAGATGAGGAATAGAAAGAATGGCGGAGGGAACGTGAAATGTTAATGGATGGGCGTAGAAGAAAGACGGAGGGACGGAGGATTGAATGTCTGCTCGGCGTCAAAAGGGAGACGGGCTGTTTAAAAGAGACTTCAAAGAGACCGGGGCCTGGTATAAACCGAACTGACACACACACACTCTGGCACACACAAAAGGGGCCTGGGGCTGCCGTGAGTGGAGCGGAGACCCAGGGTGTCTGCTGCCTTGCCTGATTAGAAATGTGGCAAGTGGAGTGCATTGGCTGAAAGACAGGGGGGGAGACAGAGAGAGGGAGAGAGAGAGAGAGAGTGTGCGTGTGTGCGTGCATCTTTGTGTGTGTGTGTGCTTGGTTGCGTGTGTTTTGCACGGATGTACTGTATGTGCATATGAATCCTCCCTCTCCGCCGCAGCTCGAAGCTGTGCTGTCTCTTCCCCTCACATCGCCGCGATCAAAAAGCTTTCAGGGGGGGAGACCGGCCGACATCTCTGACAGCCCCTCTGACACAGCTGCTTGACTTTGAGAGGAGAAAACGCACACCCACACACATCTCAACGTCGGTGTCATCGGAGGAGCCCGGCGCGTGTTTGTGCACTCGCCGTACACGCTCCGCCACATTGCAGACCAGTTTACAAAAACGGGACGTTTGTGTCGTCGCGTTTTGTGCCTGGTGAAGGTCAAGCCAGCGAATGCACAGCAGAGTGAGAGAGAGAGAGAGAGAGAGAGAGAGAGTGGGGCAATTCAGCCTGCACCGCCATTTTTGGTATCTGTGGAATTTTTAGTGGAGTATTCCTAATGGGATGGGTCGTGGAATTTGCACACCCTTTGGTAAACTCTGACAGCATTTGGGAATTTCATTACAATACATGCAACGATAATGATAATGATAATAATAATAATCATGGAGTAGCGTAAAATGGCTCCCAGACCTCATCAGAGCCCAAATTAGACCGAATTACAGTGCTTTATTTGTTTGAGCGCGGCTGCGAAAAGGAGGGGAGGAGCTGCGGCGGTGAATTCCAGTGGCATGGGGCTAGAGGGCGCAGAGGTCAGACAGGCTGATGGCGAAGGGGGGCGGGGGTTGACGGCAGCTAGTATCCGACTAGATTATTAGATTGTGTGTGGGCTTGAAGGAGATGAGACAGAGAATCTATGAAGATGTCACAGAGAAGAAGATATAGCCACGTTCATTAAGTTGTGTGTGTGTGTGTGTGTCATGATCCCAGAGCTAACTCATGTGTTTAGAGCTCACATGGTTTGTAAGCATATTAAGTAGCATGTGTGTATGATGTTGCCTGAGTACATTATTGCATTCCCCAATTTCATATGATCACGTAAAGCATTATGATACTGACACAGCAGCTCTAATATGCTAATTCTAAGGTAAATGATGGCATTACTTGTGACCCTATATTTGGCAAATCAATCAGGAAATCTGTCTGCTCCCTGCTTGCTGCATGGTTCTGTGTTTTCCAGCTCCTTCCCTTCTGTCGCATTTTTCCTGATGCTTTCTTTTATTTTTTTATTTTTTTGCCATAGCCTTGTTTCTGTGATTGACCTGCTGAGAGGTGATTGCACAAACTGCAATCCTGCCCTACTTTCTGCCATTGTATGCTGGCAGACCTGGCAAGTCTGTTGAAGCTGCAAAAAAAAAAAAAAAGGCATAATATCATTGCCTCCTCTTGCTCGTAGCACAATATCAATGTAGTGAAACTGCATAATTGTCACAGAGTGATCAGGAGGTGTGTTTTAGAGAGATAATTATCATCTCTTAAATCCATATTAATCTTGTGAAGTTGCTAAATGAGAATTGAGCACACACACACACACACACACACACACGAATCCATCGCACCGTCACTGTCTCCAAATAACTGACACAAGAGACAAAACCTTTGGGAACCACATCTGCATCTGTGTGTTCTGGTGGTTTGGGAGAGAGAATCCTCTCCGCTGGATTTTGTAGGTGCAACTCCGCACTTCATCCTCATCCTCACCGGCCGCTAAGCTAAGCTAAGCTACGCTACCCAAGCACAAACACTCGTTTGGGGGGGGGAAATCGCCGTGGCCAAATTAATTATCTCCTCTCGGCGAGCGCCGCAGCCACCCGAGGGATCATTGATGCAGGGGGATCGGCCGGGGAAGGAGAGAAGCCAGGAGGGAGCCAAGGAATTTTAATGTGGCTGTGTCTCTCAGTCGAGCTGCCTGCCAACGAAAAGCAATTACGATCACAGCACTTCTCACTGCTGTGTGTGTGTGTGTGCGTGTGGGCGCGAGTGTGTTTGTGTGCATGAGAGTGTGTGTGTGTGGGTGTGTATCCATCCGTACTTGCAGGTATGTGTGTCTGAAAGTACTTTTATACACAGAGATCCAATATGTTAACTGTGCAAAGTCTGCACTGGCCTGCTTACTGCAGGGCTTCGGAGTAGCTCCGGTGGCTTTGGCATTGTTTAGTTTCAAGTGAAAGTTCAAGCTCAGCAACCGGACTCAGATTGGCTTTTGAAGACAACACATTTTTCCTGTTATGCTCCAAAGGCAGGGAAATGCAATTATTTATCCTTAGCATGGTGGAGCGGTTTACAACCATGTCGGGGACGGATCACAAACAATCAAAAGATCAGATGGACTCAGACGTTGGATGATATAAAAACAAACACACAACACAACCATTCATACACATTCTTGTCGTCCATTTGCTGTGATTTCGCCTCTGCTTTCAGGGGTTTGTGTATCCTGGCTACAATCAATCCTTTCGCTGAACAGCAAGACACACAGTCTCTTTCTCCCCCCTTGCTCTCTCTCTCTCACACACACACACACACACTGTCTGGACGGTTTAGCACATGCTAACCTTACCAGTAACCGATCTCACCGCTCCAGCCGGGCGTGCTGGAGGACGGAAATGCAGCGGCAATGTTGTGGTTGTGCGCTCTCGTCTAAGTGTGGAGGTGACCTTTAGAGCGGCTCTGATAACTGGGAGGCAGATAAGAGCACCAAGACAGACGAGAGGAAGAGGAGGAGGAGGAGGGCGGATGGGGGCAGACGGAGAGGGCTGAGAGGTGTGTGTGTGTGTGTGTGTGCGTGCGTCCAAGTGTTTGTGTGCGTGTGTTTGTGCGTGTGTGAGAGAGAGAGAGAGGAGATAGCAGGGAGGGAAAAGCAAGTTCCTCCACCGCCCGTGATCGTTTGTGCAGCTCTCCGTCACGCCTCAGCCGGAGGTTTGGAATTCCAGTCTCGCTTCTCTCTCCCACCGTAACGCTCCTGCCTCCATATGTCCCCCCCTCTTCCCCCTCCCCCCTCCC
>OMPJ01040626.1:0-18469 GCA_900312935.1 Carapus acus
ATGCATTTCGGGCCAGCCACACATCCTCCTCAAATATGTGTGTTTGTCTGCTTTTACGTCTCATCTCACCCGCCCCCTCTCTCTCTCTCACACACACACACACACACACACACACACACACACACACACACACACACACACACACACACAATCTCCTTGCTCAGCTTTCACCTCCAGAGAGTTGATTTCACCAACAGCATATTTGGTACGTAACGGTTCCGTTCACAAGTTTTTCTCTGAGCTAGTATCCACTTGCGGCCTGAGACCACGCTGAGGATGGAGCAGGGGTGGACAAGCGGTTGAGACCGGAGACAGTTGAGAGGCAAAATCAAGCTGCCCCGTACGCAGCCATTACCCTTAATCCACCCCTGGTGAGGGTAAAATGCGAAGGGCCGGGATGCACAAAACAGGCTCACACACATTCAGTCATGTCAGGGTCAGAGTGTTGACACAGCGCATTTGGATGAAACACAGACTCACACACACGCACAAATACAGGTTCACACTCACACACACACACACACATAAAAACACACAAACTTTCCTTCAGGGGACGTAGAAACGTTCAGAAACGTTTAGACTCTGCACAGCCGGTTGGAAATATTCTACAGTTCCAACATCACATCAACACAGAGTAAAAGCAAACACTGCATGTGTGATGCTGGTCAGGGTCAGACACACACACTCACACACACACTGGCGCGCACACACACTCACACACAATAAAATGCACGGTGGATTTTTCTGTTCCTAAGCGACTATGAAAACATTCCCCATTAAACCCTAATGGGTGATTCTTAGCTGATTACGCTCCTCTCATTCTCTCGCTTCCTCTCTCCACATCATTCCCTCATTCTGCAGGATCAAACTACCAAATCAGCACCAAACTTGGTAACATTCCAGCCACTGGTGTCAAGAGTGGAGCTCCAAATACACAAGCGACACCAGATTTTGAGGTTGAAAGTGATTGGAATAAAATAAAATAAAAAGAAATAAAATAATATGATCTAAGATAATAAAAACATAATAAAAACATAATAATAAACATAATAAAAACATAATAATAATAATAATAATAATAATAATAATAATAATAATAATAATAATAATAATAGTAATAATAATAATAATAATAACAATAATAATAACAAGTACAAGCTCCATTACACCAATGTAGTTTTCCTGGAGATAGATATGCTAGTCTCTGACCTTTGACCTTGCTTCCACTCCTTCATCGATCTCCATCATGTGTCACTCCCTGCTGAGTCCAGGAGTCACACTGTTCACTTTCTGCATAGATTATAAAGCCTCAAACACGTCTTGCATCTCTTGACCAGGCAACTAATACAAAAATTGGCGCTAAGAGGTAAAGCTAACCGCCATGCTATGACTTATTGAATCAACTCCCTGCTACATTCAGCATAGTTCTTTCTTTTTTTTTTTTTTTGGAATGAGCTAATCCTAAAATAAAAGTGGACACTGAAAGGCTGTACAGACTAAAAAAAGTAATTCACAATGAGAATTCTCACACTGAAAATATTTTTGGCTCCTCCCAACGGCCGCCTGAGACCGAACAACAATCACATCACCGAATGACAGCAGGCTGAGAACCATCTCGGCCTCAGCGTGGAGGGAAACTTCAGCTCTGCCGGTCTTGCCTCTCCACATCTCAGAGGGCCTCACCGGCCTCTGAAGTGAGGCCAGATCTGCTCAAACCCAAACCAGAGGTGATGTCAGCGTCAGTGGGCGAGGATCTGATAAAGCAGCTGCCCCAAGGACTTTCACAGCCACTGGGCTCCACGTCACAGACCTGGATTATGCCATAGTAAATCGATTTACTCAGGCATGTAAACATCATAGCCCCAGTGTGACGCGTCCACATTCCTCCTGCCAGCAGACCACTGTGAGACATTAAGGCCGTGAGGAACCTTCAGCAGAGCAGGTGATGGTCAGTGACAAGTGGTGAGGGGGCGGAGTCAAAGGGAAGCCTGGCGTGATGCGTCCCATGTGGTGCGGCCGGACCGCGTGGCGCTGAGGGGGTTAATCCAGATGCAAACATCTCACACACACCTGTTCACACAAGCATATAGTGCCGGCGAGGTTAATCTGCAGCTTAACAGCGTCCGGTCTGAGCTCAGCGTGGTCACGTACGCCAAGATGGAAGATATGGAGGAGGGGCAGGAGTGCAGCTGGAGCTATCGAACCACTTTCCTCTACTTTCTTCCTACGCTCCCCCTGGCTCTCATCTCTTCTCCTCTCCTCTCCTCTCCTCTCCTTTCCTTTCCTCTCCTCCTCTCCTCTCCTTTCCTCCCTGTGACATCAGCTTGGCCTCCTTTCTCTGCATATGGAGGTGATTTTCGACAGGCGTTGAACAAACAGCCGCATTACTCCCTCTCTCTCCTGTAAGCACTTTAGTGTGAGGTGAACCCTAACCCGAACCCTAACTCTAACACACACACACACTTACACACACACACACCCATCTTCCAGATTTGTACGCTGGCTGAGTTACAGCGGCGTAATAACACCCATGTTTATTCAATTAGCATTAATGTGTGTTTACTTTCTCCGCTCTAAATCTGCTGTGTCCAAATGCAACAATGAATAATTTAGCAAAATGGAACAATGTGTGGTAATTATGACCAATAAGCACAACTCCCCGTCTGAGCAGACAGTGAGGGACATTGTTGATGTTCACAGGCAAGCTAATTGCATCAACTCAGCCCAAGAAGTCTGAGAATTTGCTGAGTGGACTGAATATTAGGGCTCAAAAGGTTGAAATGACAATGAAATAAACTCTCGCACAACACACAGCATCTTGTTTAAAGACGTCACCTGCTCTCTTAACCTCAGGTGATCTGTCACTCACAGTCTGTGGTATCTGAGATGCTCTTGGAGTCAGAGCATGGACAAGCGCTGCAGGGACAGCAGGAGGATGTCCCCAGTGGACACGCATCCTGGTGGAGCTAAATCCAGGCAGACGTTTGAGTCTGGAGAGCTCATGACTTCTTTTACTGATTAATGACCTTATTTCAATGGCGACTCCTTCGGAGGAGACACACTCAGCTGGTGTGTTCACCCCCAGTGAGGCTCCTTGTCTCCTCTCTTATTCATGCCTCTCTCTCTGCACTGTAAACACAAAAGCGGTCCCAGACCGCAGCGCTCAGATCTCTTTTAACTCGGGTTTTACAGCACTGCTTGGTCTCCACTTCAAACTTTCCATCAGACTCCAGCACAACTTTACAATCGCAACGAGACACAAACTGCAGCACAATTAGCAGCCCGCTCCGCTATAAACCAGCACAGAGACAAAGGCTCTGATGTGGGCGATGCTGTCTGGGGCGGCTGAGAGGAGGCAGATGGAAGCGGGAACCTGAGTTGACTCCTCCAGGACGTCAACTGAGAGGATTTGGGACATTGGCTCACCTTCACGACACTCGTCTCCGACAAAGCCTGGGCAGCATCTCCACTCCAGCGCTGTGACCTGCTTGTAGGTGACCTTGAACGATGGTCTCAGCAGGGTCCTGTAGCTGGGGAGCGGCACAAACACACACATAAACACACACAAACATGTCGGTGGCAGTGCGGTTTAAGATTTCTATGCGTCGACTTTATCACTGCATTTCTTGCTCTGAACCCCTGAACCTCTGTTTTTCTCTTCAGTTTGCGGTCCGTCAGCACAATCCACAGCGTTTTGCGAGTTTATCGACTCCATCTAATCTAATGTGTGTATTTTTAGCTTTTAGGGAAAAGCAAAACAGTCCTGCCAGACAGAGGATTTGTTTGAAGAAACAGCTGATTTGGCTTCACTTGACTGATGCAAAGACAAACTCTGGAGAGGGTATTTGTCACTGGAGTCTGGTCTGTTCACACGGTTATCTGGTTGCTGTTGGGGCACATCACGCCTCTTGTCTGTCAGCGCTGTGCCAGAGTTTTCGGACAGCTGTTCAAGAGAATGGAACCCAAATGTTCGGGGTAAAATCTCCTTTCGTGCCAGCCAGAGACCATTGACTGGAGACCATTCAAACAGCCAATCAGGCCCCAGTCAGAAACCATTACCTCTAGTCTTCTTGGGACAGCTTTGAATCAGATCAGGCGAGGTCAACACTCGCAAAAGTGGTGAAACTGCAACACATCTGCATATTTCCTGCTTAGGTTGCGAACATCTCACATTTTCATACACTCAAACACGATTGGCCAGGACAGAACATGAGCTAAAATGTGTCTGATGGGAGCAGCAGCAGGAGCAGCGAGAACTTCAAAGTTACCTGATAAGTTTGGCGCAGGGCCCAGGCCAGCGGCAGCCCTGGAAAACTCTCTGCACGGTGGTCTCCGTCCCATTCTGCACCTGGCAGCTCACCGTCTTAGAAACTGTGTATTGACACCAATTCCTGAGGACAAAAGGACAAAAGACGGGGAGATCAGGCAGGATGACAAGAAAATGGGATTGCTCTCCAGTGGCGGAATGGAAACAACGTCAAATACTCTGAATACAATAAAAATACATACATTTGAGTGTGGCTTTGGAACTACAATGCAATTAATAGGCATCCTTCCTAAAATATTGGTACAAATACCCATGAGCAACTTCAACATTTTGAAACATATCAACTGAATCACTGTCCTTATCAACCTTCCATGGGAAAACTGAATGGAAACATATGGCATACTCCATGTAAAAACCTGGATATTCAATAATAACTTGCACAAGACAACGATTTTGAGGGTAAAATGAATATTTTGCACCCCAGGACCTCCATTCTCACCAATCCCCTCTCGCAAACTCTTGACGCGCTCGGTTACTAACGGACACATCACAGAGAAACTGATGACAGCAGCGAGGTGATGTAAACATTTTGGATTTGGTGATGCTCCACTGGTCCGTGAGGGACACGCCAAACGGTCACAGTAGCTTTCTGCAGCAACTATCGCGCAATTCCAGGTTCAGACCCTTGTAGTCTACACTCAGTAAACATAACCTAAGTGTCGAAGTGACCGAGAGCTTCACCTCAGCTGGTTCTGGGTGCCGGTACCGGGCGGTCCGGTGCCGCCGCTCTGCTCGGACTTGATGCGCTGCCGCTGCACAGTGACGGTCGGAAAGCGGTAAACGAAGCCGGTTCCAGACGTAGGACAGAACAGAACCATCCACACGCAGAACGCGCAGAGCATCGGGACCGCCATGGCATCCATCAGATCCTAGAGATGTCGAACAGTTGGGTCGTGTGTTTCCCAGAGTGGTAAATCCTTCAAGTATCAGAGGAGGAACGGGGAGGGAGAGCCTACGCCAGTCCCGCTCCGAGCGGTTCCGATGTGGTCATTGTGTCTGCACCAAGAGAAACAAAGTCGTCCCGCGAAGGTCCCAAAGTGAGGGACACGCTGCCCCGTCCTATAGAATAATGCGGTTTCCCGAGGCTTGACATCACGCCGAGGGGCTGAGGAGTCAAATATCCAGCAGCCCTTGGAGCGCGCAGGCCCATCTGGACCCCATCGAGAAACCGCAGAGGGGAGCCGCCGTGGAGATGGAGCGGTCAGCGTCTCCTCCGCCGTCTCCTCCATCAACGGGATGCCGTCTGATGCGCGCTGTGGAGGATTTGGGTCTTGGGGGATGTGCTGGGTTAATGTTAATCGACAGCCTGTCTGGTGTGATGTCATTAGATAAATGTTTATTCCTCTCTGGCCAAACAGCTCCTTGGGGCTACAACAGAAATAAACCATATGAGGAGTGTTACCTCATCTAAGAGCTAAAAAAACACACACATTTTGGAATATTATCATATTGTAAGATGTGACATTTGTTTGGTATGCCCACTCGTTCATTATGTCAACTTTTCATCACTGTCACACAATTTCACCGGGCCTGCTGGAACATGGCATGATCATAAGCCAAGACTTGTAATTCTACAGAGCTTTACAATGCTGAGTCGGTTGCATGCAAAATCACACATAATCGTAAGTCACTCAACATAAATTCTAACTGGTGTCAACAGGTTGCACAGAAGATCCTGGATAATACAACGCACAGATCTTCCATTGTATTTTACACCTCACTGATGACTACTCAATATATCAGGATCTCCCAACACGTTCTTTAACATGGTCCATGACTGATTCATTGATGTTTATCTCGAACGTATAATTCGGATTTTATTCGTTCACACTGGCAAGTCAATTGTGTGGGGATTTGTCTCTCCCTGCTGGGCATACATCTGCAGTACAGGCGACGGCACACCAAGAAGTAGACGTGTCCCAGAGTCGGAGCCCCCAGATCAATGGCAGAGATGGAGGGAGAGAGAGCAGACGTGGAGATGACAGAAACATCGCCAGAGCCGTTGATGGAATCCCTACGGCAGCAATTAGAAGCCCAAGATCCAGCATTTCTGATTGGGGTTGTCGTCGCGTTGGCAGTGGTTGTGATCACGTTCGGTAAGAAAACAAAAACCGCTAGCTAGGCACTCAACTCAGCTAATTTTAGCCCAGTTAGCCAAGCTGGGAAAGTAAATGTAGCAGTGTTTCGTCTCGAAAACTCAGCGTGTCTTTCGAATACGGATTAATCACTATCCACAATCACTACATGGTATCTGTAGTATGGTTAGACAAGTATATTCTTTGTTTTGGATGTGTTGCCACTCTTAGCCAAAGTAGCGAACGTGCTAACGTCAACTGCTGTCAATGGCAGCGTGACGACACTCATTTGAATGGCGTTGTAGCTAAAGAGGCACTGTCAAGCAACATTTTAGGGGTGTTGTATCTTAAGAAGACATTGTTGGCTTTTCCTTCCACAGTGTTTCTGAAATACTTCCTCACTAGCAAGACCGTTCGGACCGCCGTGCTGTTGGTAGGACTATGTGACTCTGGGAAAACGCTGCTCTTCAGCCGGGTAAGTCGCACGACTAGCCCGCCACGCTGAGCTCCGGTTGGCCACGTTGGCTCCGCGAACACACCACCAGTCGCACACATCGGATAACACCAACCGTCCCGAGGTTTGCGGGAAGGTGAGAGGGAAATGTAACCCTCGATGTTTAGAGAAGCGCGAATTTTTCCATGAAATTCACATGTTTTGTAAAACTTTTTTTCATGCAATACCGCTTACATGTCAATCAACTAAACTTCACGCGCGAGCATGTCTGCCAGCCCAAACACAGCGCTGTATTGGGACACTGACCGCCAGGGGGCGGTGCTAATTCCCTCTTTCCACACGTTGAATTAAACACGATATTCATCCAAGATCATGATGAAATACTTAAACGTAACCTTTCTGTGTACAGTTCAGGAAATTCTGCAAATACAGAGACCACCCTGTAAATCCATAATTGTAGCCATTATACCTTTAAGGATGGGTGTTTGACATGCATGTCACATAAGACATATCATTGTGATGTAATCACAATTGTTATTTAAGTAATTGTTTTAGTTGTGTTATGTGTCAACATTTTTAAGAGTTATCAATAGTCAATGCAGCCATGGCAGAGCACATACTCCAGCACTGAGTAATTGTTGTTTGTTGGCAGATGCTAACAGGGAAGTTTAAGAAGACGCAGACCTCCATCACAGACAACAGCGCCCCATACAAAGCCAAGAATGAGAGGGTACGTTTATCCGCAGCTGTGTTACTTGGACTGCAGCCCATTTTTCACAAAAGCTGCCTCTCATTTTCTCGCCCATTCATTGTGACCCCAGGGACTCAGCTGGACACTGATAGACCTACCCGGGCATGACAGTCTACGGCCTCAGTTCTTGGAGAAGTTCAAGTCTGCAGCCCGGTAAGATAATAGAAATTCGTAATCTCCCACATTGTGTTGTGTTTATTCACTCTCCCCCTCCTTGTTGCATGTCAACCGCTCTTCCTCCTCCTGCAGAGTGATTCTTTTCGTAATAGACAGCGCCATCTTCCAGAAGGAAGTGAGAGATGTGGCCGAGTTTCTGTACGTGTTGCTGACTGACACTGTGATCTCTCAAAATGCCCCCAGTCTGGTGGTGGCGTGCAACAAGCAGGGTAACACACTCGACCTCTCTCAATCGAACATCTGTGGGCCTCCTTAGGACCATTAACATTTTCTCCACAACACACCTTTGACATCAGACAGTATGACATCAACAAGTCACATCCACGATTGTTGCTATATGGGATGACGACAAGGATGTACAGGACTTCACAAAACTTATCTCTGCCATTGTGTGTTGTTCTTGCAGACATTACCATGGCCAAATCAGCCAAACTAATTCAGCAGCAACTGGAAAAGGAACTGTGAGTAAATAATAGATCTCACATTTAAATGTGATGAAATGTTTGTGTCACCTGCCCACTCTTGTGTCGCAGGAGCACACTTCGAGTGACACGCTCAGCGGCCCTCAGCGCCCAGGACGGCTCTGTAGGTGGCAGCGTGTACCTTGGGAAGAAGGGGAAGGACTTTGACTTCAGCCAGCTGCCCATGAGGGTGGAGTTTGTGGAGTGCAGCGCCCGTGGCAGCAATGGGGAGGACGGAGAGGCTGACATTGACAACCTGGAGAAAACCCTGGCCAAGCTTTAGATTCATTTACCAGACGATGACCACAATGCACCCCACCAGATCATCTTGGCACCAACACGGGGAGAATGGTTGCACCCCACCCTAGACACTGCTGGTCCCATCTGAATACAGCAACAAAGGCGTGAAAGGACATTGCCATGTGCTGAAGTGACAGGCGGCGAAAGTATTTGCGGGCTGGAGATATGAGGCAGCTGTTTGGTTCACAGCGAGGATGTTAGAAATGACAGTTTGTTTTCAAAAAGACGGGACTGTTCCATCCTTATTTGGATTATGTAGTATTTGTCTGTCGCAGCAGCTCTAAGTTAACTTCTTTGTTTTGCAAAGTGATGAGTGGATTGATGATGCAACGCACGCATTGAAGGCTTCCTCACATTAAAAAAAACAAACCCTGACTGCCTCTCCTACTTAAGTTGTGCATGTGCTGCTGGTCACATAATGAATAATGTCAGCACCATGACTCCTTTGCTCATTGTGATGATGCCAACTGAGCTTGGTCACTTGCTCATATATTATTGCAATTTTAGTGCAATTCAATACTGCTGACATTATCTTATTCGACAATTGAATGACAATGATCCACCAATGACACCATGACCCAGACAGTTTTTCCCCAAGGTTGTGTGTTCCAGACTTTGCAGGCACCCTAGACCTTGAGACTAATGCTGGGAGAGAAAGACGTGTCCCTGCAGAGGCACTAGCCTCTGAGAAGGCCCGTCAGTCTTCACAGGAATTCAGAACAACTGCTCCACTCTTGGTACTTTTCTCTCTTGCTGCAATGTGACATTAAATACATGGATTGCTTTGTCTTGGATTTGCCGCCCCCTGATGATGATGGGAAGAATTGGCTACATATCCAGTTGATTTTCCGAACAATATGTTTTTTCTATTTTTCTGAAAACATGGGTGGTAACCAATACATCTCTTTTGACTCATTTCAGTTCTTGACAAAATATTTGATTTATAAACCCTCTTTGAACGATCATGGAATTGAGAATTCCAATACCATTCAATTTTGAAACCTGAAAAAGCCAAATACAGTCCATACCTCCATCACAGTGATGCTGAAGAATACCTGTTTTCACCCACAAAGGAACATTTACTGTACTATGGTGGTAATGGTCCATGCTGATGAATTAGAAATAAACTTTAAAAGAAACATACTAGATGAATTATGTGTCTTGAGTAAACCTTGACTATTTCTGAACATCCAGACTGAATGCAAATGCAGCCATCACGTGTGCCTGACTGGTCAGCTCCCACACACTCAAACTGGCCATTCTTACCACAAACATTAATGTCTTTAACATTAGCAGTTGCTTTGTGTTTGGATGCTGTGTGAAGTCTGGGGTTTATATTCCAGACAGAGCGTAGACGGTCATACAGCAGCTCTGGTCTGCCACCACCACGCTGGGCTGACCCCTCAGAACGGCAGGACACAGCCAGTTCACCTTGTCCCCGTGGTCAATGCTCATCTTGGGTCCAGACTTCTTCGTCTCCTCCACGCCTTCCACTTCCTTGTCGTCGTGCTCCTCCTCCTCCTCCACTTCGTCAGGTTGTACAGACGGGGTGCTCCTTGCTGTCTCGCGTGGCGGCTGGTCCCTGTTCCTCACTCTGTTCTTACCCTTCCTGCGATGGGTTGAGGACACTCGCTGATGGGACTTTCCCTCCGGCGCCACCACCGGGTGCTGACTGAGGTCCCAGAGCAACACCCGGCCATCATTTCCTCCCGTGGCCAGCCAATACGGGTTGGAGAGGAAATTAATGAAATGCGCCTGAGAGGCTCCTTGACTGTGAGCCTTCAGCGCCCCCTGCTGTTCAACCTTAGAGCCGCTGCCGATCCGCATCAGGTGCACCCGCCCGTCCTCGGCTGCACAGCCCAGCACGTTGCCGCAGCTCGTCACAGACACGCAGTGGGCCAGTGGAGGGTTGAAGAGCTGCCCTGGTCGCTGTTGATGTTCCTCTTCTTCCTCTTCCAATGCCTGCTGAAGGTTTACCGTCCAGAGTGGGCGGGTCTTCTGGAGGCCCCACAGCATCACCTGACATTTGAGCAAAATATTTTGTGTCTTTCAAACATAGTCTGAACTCTCAATCTTGCAATGACTCATACCAACATATCATCTAAGCTCGAAGTCTTGAATTGTCAGATTTTCCTGATCTGGCAACTAGGAACAAAAGTTGTGACTTGAATCTTAATTTGGAAAAACTAATGTACTGACCTGCATGTCCAGCCCAGCAGAGAGGAGGTTGTTGGGTCTGCTCGGCCTGAACGCCACCGAGGAGCAAATATTTGCGTGTCTGCGTAGAGTCCGGCTCACTTTTCCTCCAGGGAGCTCCAACACCCTCACAGCCCCAGAGTCATTGGCCAGTGCCAAAGCTGTGCCGGTCTCGTTCAGAGCCAAAGCGTTGATTTCCTCCTCCCCCACATCCCGAAACTCCGCCACGGGGCTTTTCAGGTTTCGCGGGTCCAGCATGGTCACCGCCTCGCCATGGGACACGAAGAGGTCAGATGAGACGGGGGAGAACACAACGCTAGTGGTGTCCTCCTGGTCTGACAGGGTGAGGCGGCCAATGACCGCCCCCTCTTGGCTCCACACTGTCACCTCGCCCCCCTCAGACCCTGATGCAAGCAGGCCATCAGGGGCCCTGGAGGCCGTGACACACAGGATGGATGAGGAGTGACCGTCTGACCACTGCCGAGCCATGATCAGCCTGCAACTGGCAATAAAGAGTATATTCAGAGGTTCATAATACACATTCTCAAGATGCAGACAGGGTAACTCAGTAAGGGGATGATCAAACATAAGCACATTCCTCCTCGAGAATAACAGGTGCAGTGTGTTGACTCCTTGACACCACGCCTTGTTTATACGGCTTGAGGAAATGGGACAGGAAAATTGTTTTGCATCATCTCAGTCCACTCGAACCTGATTCATAGTTTCATGTTCAATTCGCAGTCATGTCAAAGCTAATCGGCAAAATCATGTACGGATAGAGCCTCCCACGGGCAGTAAACACGTTAGCTCTACACGCTAGCATTGGCTGCTCGTTGATTACGCGGTTAACAGACGCTGCAGAAATAAAATGCATCGCTAAGGATGAATCTGGAGGTGTAAATGCCGAAGCATGGTTCGATCAGTTAATGATGACAAGACGGTAAACTTCCCCGTAGTTTTACCTTAAAGAGCTTCGTCGAGTTTGCTGTTGGCTGCCATGTGCGGCTGCGTCGCACAATGATTACGTCATAATCTTTCGTTTTGGTTTTTTGATATGCCAGTTTGACTCTTCGTTAAGTAAATATAAAATGAATGCGTTATTATCAGGTAAGTTAGGTATTATCTAAATGTGATACAATGTAATGATATCTGTAATAGTGATATACTTATTTGAATTATAGTGTATAGCCTGCATTTTTCCTTTTTGAACCTTTTTGGATTTCTTTCATGGTGAAAATAGCCAATGATTCCTACATTCATAATTATGTGTATCATATTAACATGTGTATTTATTTTTCTAGAAAAAAAAATTCTAATTGTCCTTAGATGCACTGTAATCTTAATTGTTGCAGATGGTGGAAAATCGTATGAAGATAATTTGATGACTTAATCTTTAATAGTGTCATGAATACATTCATGTTACCCAGCATAACCTTGCTTCCTCAAGAGCGATCCATAATCTTTTGTCCCAAATGGTCACACAAGAGACATCAAACATTTTGAAAATATGTATGTCTACCACTGAGTTTCTTTTAAGACAGGCAGTGTGACGGTGGAGGTCACATGAGCTCCGCATTTACTTTCTGTAAGGAGGCACAATGGCCGCCGATTGCTGATTCATCTGATGAGTGAGGCCAATGTCTGGGTCAGTGAACAGCAAACGCTGTCACAAAGAACACACAACAGAAAGAACTAGGTATAGCTTTCATACACAAACAAACACACACACACACACAACACACACACACACATGCACACACAGACACAGATACACGCTGTGTGAAGCCCAAATGCTGACACACATATTTCTGCAAACCAGGAGCAATTCACACACACATAAAACACACACACACTGACTGTAAGTATCCTAAAGGAATTTTTTCTTCTCACGCCTTGAGTGTGTGTCGCATTTCTCCTTGTGCAAGATTGAGGGCCATGTTTTGAGATGCAGACTGTGTTAGTGTGTTAGTGTGTTTACAGACAGACACATACGAGGTAAGTGACGGTTATAATCATATTTAAGACTTTGTCATTTACTGTGGTGTCAGGTCAGGAGATAACTACCGTCAGTATCTTTTGAGGTTCATCAGACTCTTGGTGTGGCAGTTGCTGTGTTTGATTTGAGGGCAGGTGGTTAGATTTAGTCAATTTCGACAAATGTAAATATCTCAATTTCAATAAGCAGACAAGAAGATTTAATAACATATTATGTGGCCTCCTCACACTAAATCTTTCTAAGCAGAGTGACGCCTCGATGGAGCACACAATCTTTGATGGCCTCTTAAATTGACATTTCCAAAATTAGTGTTTCACGTACAAATACAACAAATGTCAAATCTTCACCTCACGTAGCAGCTTAATATCACAAGTGTTTTCTTATGTAGTTGCCAAAGAAAATTATGTCTCTTAACTCCATTAAACATAAAATGAATCTAGATTACACTGCAAGTTCGCACGCCCTCTGTAAGCAAGTAAATCACACTTGCTCTCAAACATTTGCAGTAGGCATGAACTGACATAGAAACACAATCTAAATGAGATAGATTTGTTCAAGAATAACTGGGGAACCATGTCCACAAGTTTAAAAACACACAGAAATCTACTTCAACACAGCAGAATTGTGTGTACAGAATTAGTTTCATTAAATGCCCCCATGTCATTTGTGTGTACATCCCCTGACTATCAGAGAGGAGAGACTCTCAATCTCAAGACTCAGACAGGAGGAAAATGTCTGTTGTAGTTCAGTAAAGTCAGATTTGACACATAGGCGAGCAGTCACAGTTTAAGGATTTCCATTTTATTTGATACCTAACTGAAGTACAAGCAATCTGTGGCCTTCTGATCTTCATGGCGTCAAAAATACGCTCACAATCTGAGTCTCTTCCCACCTCCAGTTGCCAGGATGAGGTCACCATATTTCCCGGCACGGTCGGTGCTGTTCCGTAAGGAGCCCAACGGAGTGACGTACCGAGTCCCAGCGCTGATCTACCTTCCTGTCTCCAGATCCTTCCTGGCCTTTTGTGAGGAGAGGCTGAGCCCCTCAGACTCTCAGGCCCACCTGCTGGTCCTGAGGAAAGGCATTTTCTACAGGAACTATGTAGAGGTACCTTGACTTACTGAAGTACCGGACAGAAGTGTTGGGGCAACAAGTACGCCAAAAATACTTCTCCAGTCTTAATTAAGGGACATCTCAATACAGTACTTTGAGCCCGAAACCTCCAAATCCTAAAATACGGGAACTGCTCAGTGATGAGACGTTTTGCCTCAAAAGCACGACTCTGGTGGGAGTCGAACCCACAACCTTTGAATTACTTGTACAAAGCCCTGCTAGAAGTCCAACGCGCTGTCCATTGCGCCACAGAGCCATTGTCCTCTGATAGTCTGAATGGTATGGACTCCATGGCTATAAATGTCCTTTGGGATTTGTTATCTCATTTATGAGCGCAAACTAAATGAAAATCGAAAATCATTTGATATGAACTCTTGCTATTTTCTCCCAAACACAAAACAAGAATTCCGTTTATGCTAGCTTCAGAGGAGTTATACTCCACACTCCGCAGCCACTGTCCTGTGTAATGTTGTCGCTGTCTCCTTTTCCGTCTCAGTGGGAGGACATGCGTGTCCTGGGCGCTGCTCACCTACCGGGCCATCGCTCCATGAACCCGTGCCCAGTGTACGATGAGTTCACAGGTACGCTCTTCCTGTTCTTCATCGCCGTGTTGGGTCACACGTCAGAGAACTACCAGCTGGTGACGGGGAAAAACCTGACGCGCCTCTGCTACATCTCCAGCATCGACGCTGGCAGGACCTGGAGCCCCGTCAACGACCTCACCAAGGGGGTAATTGGAGACACTATAAAAGGTGAGGACATCAGTAAGACGCCATTAAGAAGTTTCGTCATCATTATGCCTGCGTGAAATTGTCCTTGTTCACCCCAGAGTGGGCCACCTTCGCCCTGGGTCCGGGCCACGGCACCCAGCTCAAGACAGGCCGACTGCTGGTTCCTGCCTACGCCTACCACATTGAGTGCAGAGAGTGCCTGGGGAAGATCTGCCTGACCACACCCAGAGCCTTCTGCTTTCACAGCGACAACCACGGGCAAACCTGGCTGTTTGGCCAGGCGGTGCCGGGGCCGGATAGCGTGGAGTGTCAGGTGGTATCGGTGGACGGAGAGGACGGGACCAACGTGTTGTACTGTAACGCTCGCAGTCCGTTGGGATGCCGGGTGCAGGCCCTCAGCATGGACGATGGCACCGTCTTCCAGGAGGGGCAGCTGGTGCATCGGCTGGTGGAGCCCCAAAACGGTTGCCACGGCAGCATCGTGGGGTTCCCCGCCCCATTACACATTGGCCGCAGCCTTCTACAACCCAACCACAAATCCAGACACTGGACCCGCTGCCTTGCCGAGCCGAAGCACTCAAAAGTGTCCGCAAAGTCCACTCCACTTGGTTCCAATGAACTCAAGCCAGCCTCTAAGACCCCCACGCAAAGAAGCGCCCCCATTTCCCCTGACACCATCTCCACCCCTAATCTCCTGGCCCCTACATGGGTTTTGTACTCGCATCCAACATGGCCGACGGCACGGAGGGATCTGGGGTTATTCCTCAGCTTGTTTCCCCGCGATCCCGACAGCTGGCACGGCCCCTGGGTGATCTACGAGGGTCCAAGTGCTTACTCTGACCTGGCCTACCTGGAGCTGAGTTCGTCTCCAGGTGCTCCGCCCGCGATGGCCTTCGCCTGCCTGTTCGAGTGCGGCAGCAGGACAGCGTACGACCAGATCTGCTTCTGTATTTTTACCCTTTACGAAGTGATAGACAATCTGCCTCACGGCGTTTCGCTAGGAAGAGAAAACAGCAGATGGAGGAGACGGGACAAGGTCAAAAACCCAGACACGGACCAAAGACACAGTGCCCCAAGCACAATCCAACATCGTAGGATGCCCCATGTGAGGAAGAGGAGGAAGATGAGAGAGCTGTGCTCTGTGTCCTAACTGTCATGTCTACCTCCAAGACGTCCACAACCTGCATCCTGCAGTCTGCATCCATCCATCCCCTCTGTTGTACACATTATGGACAAAGATGCAGTGGACACCTAATTAAAAACTTTTTGGTTGAATTTTCTGGTGTCTCTTTTAAGACAAAACTATCAAAAAAAATCTGAACAAATAAAAATCAAACAATGTTTGAGCTCTCCCAGATTTATGTGACTCATATTTGAAATTTCGAGGTTTTAACTATGGACTTAACGGAATTATGTAAAATATGCTCTTGAACCTTGTATTGCTGTACACTTTAAAACAGAAAATGTGTAATTTCCCAAGCTGGAATCTACATTTTTGACACAAATTGTAAAATTTGGCAAAGTAGGCTGTGGACACTTAGCGAGAAGAGTTTTCCCAGAGGGAAATTCCGCTGGGCAGCTGTGTCGAAATCAGCTTGGTATCACAGCTGCTCACGGCTCATTTGTGTGACATTTTAGAGACACACGAACAACATCTCATCGAACCAACACATTACTGGCATCTGCACCGGCCAGGAAAATCTCTAGTGGGACAAACCCATCCCGACCTTATCTGTTGTTCTGGCTAGGGAGGTGAGAAACATTTATCAGCTGACAGGAAAGCTGCTCCAGAACAGCATACGAGGACCAGCGCCAGGCCGCTCACCACGGGGTGTCGTAATAAGATAAGAGGGAAATAAACAGGAACACAGCAGGATCTGGACAGCTTGTCTCCGCCTTCCCCAGCTGGATAAGAACCCAGCGGACAAAGCTTCATTTCCCAGCCTGCATCCTGACACACACCGTCTCCACTCTCAACCCTCACCCGTTACCATGTCTGTTGTGAGCTTTGTGGTGGTGGCTCTGACGGCTGGCGCGCTGGGCAGCCCCGTACCCACAGCTGGGCCTGACCGGTCAGGGCGGACTGGCACACATCAACAGGGCAGCACGATGACCTTTGGATGGGTGAGAGCACAAGCTATTGATTCTTTTGAAAATCACAAATCTGCTGATCCGCTCTGGTACATATTTGTGTTTGCGTGAGTTCCAGACCACTGGCGTGAAATGTTCTTCACCCAAGAAGATAATTTTCAGTGATTCCTGGTGAAGAACTGACTTTACTTTTGATCGATTCCCTGTTATTAAGAACTGTTGCCACAAGGAATCAGACAAAGTTCTTTTATTGCAATAATTACTTGATGAAGAGATCTCTGTACATAGCACAGACACTTTGGGACGTTCCCAGTCTGAGCACTGAGCTTGTCTCAGACTTATTCTCGCACATTGCTGGCCTGAGAGGTCAGACGCAGCTAAAATTGGGGCAATAAATACAGCAATGTCAACATAAATGGGGGAAAAAATCACTGAAACTGAAGTATATACAATGTCTGAATCCACAGCATTCAGGCATGAATGTGTGTTTGTGCGAGACCACCGACTGTGTGGATGAAGGTGTGAACACTCAGTTCTTCCACTTGTTCTTTTTGACTGATAGTTGGCCTGTAGCCTCCAAGTATTTGTGGATGAGCTCCTCTTGCGTTGCGGGCAGGCACGGCTTGTAGCTGCTGTAGTCCATGGTGTACTCGCCTTTTCCCTGCACGGCCAATCAGCGACAGCGTTAGCATTAGCGTCAGAAAATAGGTGTGCAGCATATTGTCAACATCAGGGGCTGTAGATAACTGAGAGCGTCACATCGTCCAATCCAAAGATTGTGCGAGTCGAGTCTCACCTCAGTGCAGGAGCGGAGCTCTGTGGCGTAGCCGAACATGTCGTTCAGAGGAACCTGTGCACAGAAACCGGCGAGAGCGTGTTGAGGAGCGGTCAGGGGATCAGCGAGGCAGCAGCAGACTGCAGACGGTGACTGACCTCAGCGTACAAAGTGAAGTATCCTTCAACTCCGTCCTGTCCGGTGACGATGCCGTGGCGACGATTGATGCCGGCGATGACCACGCCTTGAAATTCCTGAGGTGCCACGACCTCCACGGACATGATGGGCTCCAGGATGACAGAGCTGGCCTTCTCCATGGCTGAAAACAGAGAGGACATCAATACAGGTCCCAACGACATTCCCGGAGAAACAAAATGAACCAGCTCAGGGTGAAACCTTGTTTGAGGGCGCCCTCTCCTGCACGAATGAAGGATATCTCGTTGGAGTCGACCATATGGTGTGCTCCGTCTTCAAGGCAGAATCGGACACCGGAGATTCTGTGCCCGCTGAGGGGTCCCTTCTCACAGGCGTCTCGGTAACCCTGTGGAACCATGTGGAGGTGGAGAGAAGAGATGAAGTGAGGGACAAAGGAACCCTGAATGCGTCACCTAGTTGTGTGTGTGAGGGCTGGGGATAGCGAGAGAGAACACACACCTTTTCCACAGCTGGTACGAACTGTTTGGGGATGTTTGTTCCGACAGTTCGGTCCTCAAATTCCAAGTGGGTGTTCTGATCTGACTCCAGGGGTTCCAGGACCCCGATGACTTTGCCGTACTGCCCCGAGCCGCCCGACTGCTTCTTATGGGTGAACTCAAACCTGTGGGGAAAAGGTCATGTGACATCGGCGAGACCTTCAAGTTCCATTAAGTCCTTATATGTGGTTGCGTTCCGTTTCTGGACATCATTTTCTGAGTTTTAGGATCATTTATCCTGTAAAGCGCCTTGAGATAACTCCTGTTATGATTTGGTGCTATACAAATTAAATTGTATTGTATTGTATTGTATTGTATTGTCTTTGCATA
>OMPJ01040628.1:0-33734 GCA_900312935.1 Carapus acus
CTCTCCCTTCCTTCTCTCCCTTCTTCCCTCACTCCCACCCTCCTTCCTTCCTTCCTTCCTAACTTCCGCCCTTCCTTCCTTTGCTCCTCCCCTCCCTCTTTCCTTCCTTCCATCCTTTCTTCCTTCCCTCCCTCCTCCCTTCCTTCTATCCTCCCTTCCATCCCCCTACCTCTTTTCCCTCCATCCTCCTCCCTTCTCTCTCACATTCCTTTTCCTCTCGCCACTTCCACACCGTGAGAGCACATGTGCAGTCTGAGCCCTGCACTCAGCACGGCCTTTAATTACCAAGGGCTCCTCCTTCTCTTCCTCCTCCTCTTCCTCCTCTCTTCTTCTCCTCCCCTCTTCACCTCCTCCTCCCTCTCTCCTTCGTTCTCTCTCTCCGTGTCATGACACTACCCTTCCTTTCCTTGGATGAATGTAAGACTCTACAGAAAAACATCTACCTGGCAATCTGAGAAATCTGTATTATCTGGGGAATGTTTGACAGTGGCACAAGCTGAATATGGGCAGGGCACAGCATTTGTGTGTGTTTGAGCACACACACACACACACACACACACACACACGCTCACACACACCGCCCAGGCCCTCTGTCCATTATCCCCCATTCGCCCCTCCGCATGTTTGCCAACAGTTTTATCGGGCACCACTAAACCTTAAATGTCCCCGTCTCACTTCATCTGTGAAAACATTTATGACTATTTTACAGGCACGCCGATAACTAATCCCTCATTCCAGCTCGGCAACGGGCACCAAAGGCAACGGATTTCCCATCATGCCCATCTGGGGAAGATGTTAGACCCAGGAACCCGAACTGGTGCGCCTAATGGTGCGTTTCCATAAAGCCGCTTTTCACCCCGGCCGTGGAGGAGTGACGAGACGCCTGCTTTGAAGATTAATGCGTTTGGTGTGTTTAGACCTCGTGAAAAAATGTGTACGACACATGTTACGAGCTCTACCTTCATCCAGCTCCGCCCCGCAGACGGGCCGGGCGGACGTTTTTTGCGTCTGCTCCATCTGTTGGTGCGTATTGCTCCATACGAGCTCACATGGGGCGAAAACAAGCCGACGAGCCAAAACTCCAGCACACCGGCCAGCAGCATTTAGTCATATTTTATGATCCCTGGCTGTTTTAATGGCGTAGCCTTTTTTCATTTTTTTTCCCCCGAAAAAAAGGTGATTTGAAATTTTGTGGTGGCCCCACTGCGTCTCCATGTTTTCAGAGCAGGACATTTGGGGCCAACTCAGACGAAGCTGTGGGACAGAATCTTCAAGAAATGTGTCGCTGCTTCTTTTAGAAGTAGTTCAGTGTAAGTGTTTACAGTAAATCCTCTTAGAAAGCAGCCATGCACAAAATGATGTGTTAGTAAACTGCTTAATTGCATCTCCCAATGTTCCATAGACAAGAAAAGGGAATAAAAGTAATTGTAAAACAGTAGCGGTAGATTGTAGCGGTAGTTTTCGCCCACTCTGCTATCTGGTTACCTGTGTACAGCTAACGCTAATTGCACTTATAGCGCACTCCCCACAGAAACCGGAAGTGGCGCAATTCAAATTCAAAAAACTTTATTCGTCCCCTTGGATAGTTTAGGCGGGCCCAGCTTCTTGTAGCGATAGATGCAGGAAACAGGTAAAAGTGAACAAGTCATGCTCTGATAACGACAAAAATCAAGATGAAGAAGTGAAAAGTGGAGGTGAAAATGTTGTCTGACATGAAACTGGTCCGTGGCACAATAAAGGTTGTTGACTACTGATGTGACATACCTGAAATTTAAAAAAGTGACCGCATAATTGCAGTCAGCCCCTGATTGAAGATCTTGGTGATCAGGAGCGGTGGTTGTACTGTTACTTATATCTAAAGCTTTTAGTACGAGGTACTTTCACGTTCTACAGTACTTTAAGCCTTGACGTGCTGTCAAGGGAGGCAGGAGAGACCGTGCCTCACCTGTAATCATGGAAAGTAGAATGAAAAAAAATCAATGAAAAAGTTATATTTATCCAGTGTTTTGCGCTATAAAGTTATTTACAAACAAAACCTGTCAACTGCTGAAGCTACTTTGGAGGGTTCATATGTTTGTGATTCTGATTGTGATGGAACCATGAACTTTACAGCATGTCACTGACCGCTAGTTGTCTAGAGGACATCATGGAGTGAGACAGGATCCATGAGGAACGTAAGTGGATGGACTGTTTTGATTTGTAGGTTCTCACCTCTACTAATGATTCTATTATCTCTTGCTACGCCAAGTAGCCATATTGCTATGTTGCTATTGTTTGCACTGAGAGACTCAGACTCCTCTAAATACAAACCTACATAACTACATTTCTTGTTGTTGTTGATTTAGATTTTCTGTTTTTTTTTTCAGTTTTCACCACAAGTCCTTTTTGGCAGGGTACAATTTCGGTTTGAACGTATTTCAGCGACACAATCCTGTTGACAGAAAGACAATAGCTTCTTCACTCAATCTATTTTCTTTGAAATCCAGTATTCCCGCGGACTACGTTTCTCCCAAACAGCCGTGGGGCTCTTACATGTGAAATTACAGGTTCGTGAAACTCCAGATCTTCCGCTCTGGTGGGGAAAGCAATTTGTTTAGCTGTAGCTTTGGCATGCAGCTCACAAAAAGGCTTTGAGCCCTCGATTTAATGCATGCCATCAATTCATAGCGTCGAGGATTCGCCTGCATGACTGAGAATTGTCCGGCGCGGATTGAGTTACGGCCGCTGTGACTATTTGAGATTAGGCGTGATGAAGGATGTTATGTTTCTGCCCTGCGACTCTTATTTGGGAGGAGAGGAGCACATGGCGGGGTAATCAGAAACATGTCGGCAGAGGGCTGAGGCAACGCCGTGCTCCAGGAACCAAAAAAAAAGTTCTTGATTTGCTGTAGCAGATAGAAAAAAAATGGGATTGAGACGCAAGGATGGTTTCCCTTAGCCGAGGCCCGCAAATGAAGACGCTTTGGTCATGAGCGCTCGGCACTTTTTCCAGCGCTCACCACAGTCTTCTTCTACTCAAGGACAAGCCGCTCGGGGATTTTCTCTCTCCTCTCTGCGGTCTTGGGCCCTCGCAGCGTCTTGTTGAAGACAGACTCCAGATTTAATTGATGCGAGAGTCATTTGGGTTAAAGTGACTGTCAAACGGTCACGGCAGCTCCGCTCAAACTTGAGATATTTCAGGACTGTGGATGCGGGATTTGCACAAAAAAGGGTTTTATAGAGGCGCTTTGGTCGGGCGGCGTTGCAGGGAAACGCCTTCAATCTGCAATACCAAGTTTTAGGATTTGCACCAAGTGGAAAATGCGTGCTGTTGATGTTTTAACCCTTAGATGCACAACCTACCAATACCTACAGTCTCTCATGAGTGGGGTCATTTTTGACCCCAATTGAATTCTCAAAATATTGAGAATTTTCTCAAAATGAGTGAAAACATAAACCAAGAAAAATAATACCTAATGTCACAAACATGTTTAATGAGGAATGCCTGAAATGTAATATATTACAGTTTTTCTTTATTAAAATTTGGAAGAATAACAACCCCTGGGGTCATTTTTGACCCGGAGTAAAATTCTTAAAATATAGAGAATTTTCTCAAAATGAATGAAAACATAAATAAAGAAAATATTGCCTCATGTCACAAACATGTTTATGAGGAATACCTGGAAAATGAATATACCTGTATTACAATTTTTTTTACTGTATGAAGATTTTGAAGAATAATTCGTTCTGTGAGATAAAGAGCGACTGTTCCTCAGACTCTTTGACGTGTTTGGAGGTGGGTAGTTTAATGCTAATTGTGGGAGGCGGTGCACTGATGAGGCTTAGTGATCTGGCCTGGCTGGCGTAGCTGTTAAACTCGGCATCCTGCCTTCACCTGTGTTTTGACGCAAAACGCTGCACGCCGAAGTGATTCCAAAATGAAAAAATAGAACTTGTGTGGTTCGCACCTGGTCAGCGCCTATGAAAGCTCTGTTTTCCAAACATTATTTTCATTATTTCCAGAGAAGGACCTCCAACCCAACGCTTGGGCTTTGCTGGGGCCCTTGTAAAATCCCCAAATTAGTCCTTGAGTTTCTTTGTGGTTTTATTAGTCCCAAACTTCCCCCCATGTGAGGGAGATTAAATACATGTTAACCTGTAATTATTCACTTGGGCAGAAGCTCATCCAGTCAAAGCTGATCAGTGAAGCACCCCAAGCCTCTGACGCTGCATCAGGGTACACACACACGCACAGTGGGCGCTTTGCCTTTCCTCCGATTTGCAAATCACGTTGGTGGCCGCGTGCCTGCGTGTCCCTCTGATGTGATTCGCACACGTTTGTGTCGCACTGAGTCAGCAATTCCACGGGTGGCACATGTCTGCATGTTCCTTTTCAGTTTTTTTTTTTTTTTTGTATTTTCTAGGCAAAGAACGTCCACGCCATGGCGGCCTGCGCGGTGACACACCAACAGCACGAGGAGAGAAGCGTCATCGTGATTACTCAGGATCAGCATCGGATATCGGGTAGTCTCATTCTGTTTTCTAGCACTTCCTCTCACACCCTGTGGCAGGTTTTCATTCTGGCAGGGGACAAGAACTACATGACCTCGCCCAACGTGGAGGCGGATTGAGGCTGACCTGAAGGGGAGCAGACGTGACCAAACTGAGGTGAGACGGCACAGAGGTGGAGGTCACTGATGAGGAGGCGGCCATTTTCTGCAGCTCCCTTCAACCCTTGGATGCACAACCTACCAATACCTACACTCTTCCATGAGTGGGGTAATTTTTGACCCCAATTAAAATTCTTAAATATCGAAAATTTTCTCAAAATGAATGAAAACATAAATAAAGATACTGGTTTATGTCACAAACATGTTTGATAAGGAAAACCTGGAATATGAATTTATTAAAATTTTTCATTATATAGATTTTAAAGAATAACAACCCCTGGTGTCATTCTTGACCCCAATTAAAGTTCTCAAAATATCTAAGAAAAATAGAATTTTTTCAAAATGAATTAATATATACAGTAAATAAAAAAGAAATAGTGCCTCATGTCCCAAACATGATTAATGAGGAATACCTGGAATACAAATATATTACAATTTTTGTTTGTATACATTTTGAAGAAAAACAACCCCTTGCGTTATTCTTGACCCCAATTAAAATTCTCAAAATATCAAGAATATTCTCAAAATGCATAAAAACTTAAATTAAGAAAAATATTGTCTCATGTCAGAAACATGTCTAATGAGGAATACCTGGAATATGAATATATTACAATTTTTCTATATAAAGATTTTGAAGAATAACAACCCCTGGTGTCATTCTTGACCCCAACCAAAATTCCAAAATATCTAGAATTTTCTCAAAATGAATGAACATATGAATAGATAAAAATATTGTCTTATGTCACAAACAGATTTAATGAGAAATACCTGGAAAATGAATATTTTACAATTTTTCTTTATAAAGATTTTGAAGAATAACAATCCCAGGGTTCATTTTTGACCCCATGAGTGTATCTAAGGGTTAAAGTCCTACCGACGTGTAGTGAGGTTCGTGGCTGGTGAGGTGCTGGTGCCATCACAATTAGATTTTGAATAGAAAATGATGAGGAAAATTGCAATAATAATCTAAAATTGGTGAAGCAACATAAAAAATAACTTATACAACTTGCGCAAATCACTGGGTAAATATAACCATTTTATTAATTTCTACCTTTTGGATGTTTTTCTTTCTGTCATGACAGGTGAGGCACAGGCCTGTCTTACCTTCCCTGCCCACACATCACTGCAACCCCCCCTCCCTGCAGGCCTGCAGCCGACACACACGGAGCTGCGAGGACATCTCGCAAACACACTGAGGATCTCACCTCGGGGACGATGACGTAAGCAACGCAATTCGCTCCCAGAGTGGCGTTTGTTTTGGCTGGCTTATCTCCTGGCTTGATTTCTGGTCTTGGCTAACACTATTGTCTCTGTGCATGTGTGTGTGTGGATCACAGGACTGTGGCGTAATCCCTCCCTCCACCCATCTCCACCTTGAAAGCGCCGAACGAACCTTCTCAGGCTTCTCACCGGCGACAACATTCCACCCGGTACAGCGATTGCTAAAACCAGGGCCTGGGCAGGCAGCTTTGAAGCCATTGTGGAGGGCGGCGAGGATGTGACGCCCTCAGTCAGCCGGGGGACAATGAGGACGAGCGTGATACATGCGTCAGAAAAGACACAAACACACACACCTGTGTGCATTAACACATCGCCCAGCTCTTCTGACCCCCGTCTCCATGTTAGGAGAAGGGGGAACATTCACCAGATCGCACATCTAATTGAATCTGTCATAACCACTCTGATGATGGACACGTTTAACCTCGGACGTCCCCCCTGGGAGGGGACGAGGAGACGGGAGGGGGGAGGGTGCAGACAACGCGGCCCTCAGGTGTGGGAAAGATGATGCACACGGGGTCGGGTTGCAGCCGAGCGGCCCGGGACAGGTTTAGGGAGGTTCTGATTGATCCTGAAAGCAGAGAGGCCTGTGGGAGAATTGTAATTGAAGCTCCAACAGATGTTAGCACAGCCGGCAAAGAATGCGGTTTAGCGCTGCTGCGCGGCAAAGCCGGGTCAAACACGCGCAGATGTCAGGGAGAAGATTTGTTTATTGAAAAGTATTCACAGGGAGCTGGGTCGTGGCTTTTTTGAGATTCTAGGAAGCCTCCCTGAGTATTAATTGTGTTTAGTCAGAGACAATGAGGTAGAAAACACATAATTCATTCACACAATTTCTTTCATTATTCAAGTATTTAAATGTATGAATGAAAGGAACGCGTAATAAATTTGTATTTACTAAAATATCTTGATGAAAACAGCATTAGCATACTGATCATGTGCGTGCTCTCCTAAGTCAAAGTCAACAGTCAAAGTCAATGTTATGTCTTACAGATTCTATATATGTACACGCATATATAAGGCTGAAATTGTTTTAGACTTATCTAAATAAATTCGCATTGCTCAGGTTTCGATGCAGTTTTTAACCCTGCTGAAATAAGATAGTAGCCTGTTAGCATACAAAAATTAAAAAATCATGGAACAGGCAGTAAAGTCTGTTACGAAGTAGTTTTCATCTTTCAGCTCCAAATCTGATGCTGTGTGTTTGACAATGATTTTTTGTGAGGTTTTTGATGGCCCATATTGTGTTTGGTCGGACGAGTGGGGAGAAATCAGCTAAAATCATGTAAAACTTAAAGTAAAGTTGCTGTTTGTGTTCAATGTGACTCGCTACTGCCACCTGCTGGTGCCTATCTCTCTTTCCCTGTTACACACAAACACAAGGGGACAAACTCCGGTGAGGTCCGAGTGAGTGTCAAGTGTGTTTTGCTCGGTGCCGATGTCCTCAGAGCTCCTGTCTGTCCACTTTGAAGGACATGGTGACAACGTCCTCGATGCCCGCCTCCAGCTCGTCGTACTCCTGCACCGCGGACACCCCCTTGGGGGTCCCGGTGAGGATGAGGTCCCCCTCCTCCAGCGTGATGATCTCGCTGATGTAGCTGATGAGGAACGGGATGGAGAAGATCATCTGCGAGGTGGAGCCGCTCTGCCGCATTTGGTCGTTGACCTTCAGCCACAGCTGGACGTTCCCGGGGTCCGGAATGCGCTCCTTGGGGATGAAGTCGCTGACAGGGCAGGAGGTGTTGAAAGCCTTGGCCAGGGTCCAGGGGAGACCTTTGGACTTGCACTCGTCCTGGACGTCCCGGGCCGTCATGTCCAAGCACAGGGCGTACCCGGCTACGTGCTCCATGGCGCTGGCCTGCGAGATGGCCGTGCCCCCCTTCCCGATCACGACCCCGAGCTCAACCTCATGGTGCAGGTTGTCGGTGTAATGGGGCACCAGGATGGGCGCCCCCTGCCGGACGTAGGCCGAGGGAGGCTTCAGGAACAGCACCGGCTCAGTGGGAACCGCGTTCTTAAGCTCTTTGGCGTGATCGGCGTAGTTTCGGCCGACGCAGATAATCTTCCTGCCCCATTCCCAAAACCGAGACAGATTCCGTGAAGTCATGGAGGCGAAGAGAAGCAGTTAGAGCCGCCGGGAGGCAGTTATTGCCAGCCTGACTTAACTTTGACCCGCGCTCAGGTTGTCCACCTACGGCAAGTCAGCAGGGACATGCGAAACGCGAAGTAGCAGTGTTACGCAACAAGGCACGGCCACTTACATCACCTGGGAGTCCGCGCAAAGCCACGTTAGTGATTGTAACACAAATAAACAAACACAAAGGCGTTTGTGAGTGTGTGTCAGGCCGAGCCGCACCTCCGAACGCGATTGGTTAAGAGCGCGGGGGTCAAAGGTGACGGGAGGCGGAAAGAACGCAGAGGCAAACTTTTACTAAATAACCTCAGGTAATTCCTGTTGTTATGTTATTTAAGTGTCTGACACGGAGGGCCCACTTTCTGGGTCTGATCGGCGCCGCAGCAGCATTTAAAGCGGGTACGATGTCACTATTGTTATTTGATTTCTCAGCCTATTCAGAATGAAATGATGCAAGCTTGGGCTTAGCTGCCCGGCTAATGGTTAGCCCGCGTCATCATAGTCACACTTATTCAAAAGTTTCCGCAACCTCGACAGATATTGCGACATAATATGTGTCTTCTCAGATTTTTAAATCTCGTGTGAGGTCAGACGGAGAGAGAAATCATTCGTACAATTCACTGATTGTGAGTCTCAGCGTTCCTCGTGTATTCTCTTGTCAAATTGCAGTTGTCACAAATGTTGTATTTTTTGATGGCGTGCCTGGGTGTGTTAAGATATTTGGAGAATGTCAAATTGTTACATTCCTGCCCCCAAACGTTTGCGGTAACCGCTGTTGGCCGGCCATGTTTCTTATTGTGGAAAACGGTTGGATCGGTTTAACTGTCACGTCAGGCGCGCAAAACAATGTCGGTGAAAAGTGAGAGTTTGACGAGGTCAAAGTAATAAATTTGAATGGAGAGGTGTGAGTTAATAATCAATCGAGAGTAAGGGCCACTGTCAATGATTAGTGTGGCTTGGAGTTTTCATGTAGTTATTGGAAATAAATATGTGTACTTGCTAATCTCTGATCGATGTGACGGCATGGATCAATATATTTTTTTAATCTAAATCCACTGGTGAACCGTCTGATGAAAGAGGGAAATAGTGCAGCCTGCCTCCAAGCTTTTTTATACCTAATGTATTAATGCTCTCTTTCTCTCTGTGTCAAATATTGACCTTTGTGCACCCACCTGTCCCCATCTCACCCTCATCGCTGTGCTCCCCGTCCCCCATGAAGCTCCCACAATAGTCCAAGCCCGATCGGCTGCTGTCCTTCCCATTACCGAGAGGAAATCCCGTGTGGTGGAACAGGCAGACATGAATGTCGAAATCTTGCCGGCGCTCACTGACAACTACATGTACCTGCTGATTGACGTTGAGTCAAAGGAAGCAGCTATTGTTGATCCCGTCGAGCCACTCAAGGTGTGTATTTGTGTGTGTGTACGCTTACTGTGTGTACTGTGTCTGCTTTAAGCTAGGGCTTCAGTTAACCTTTGCCTATGCTGTCACCAGGTGGTGGAGGCCATCAGAAAGCATGGCGTCAATTTGACCACAGTTCTGACTACTCACCACCACTGGTATGTTATTAGAATAAAAAGACTAATGGTAATGGCAATGATATTAATCATATTATCATTATTATGTGTGTATCTCACATGCTATCGATGGTTGCTAACAGCAATGATTCTTCTAACTACCAATATGTTATTATTGTTACTATTATTTTCACATTGTTACATACAGTATTATCATTGATTCTGAAAATAGTCTCATCCTATGCTATGCAGGGATCATGCCGGTGGCAACGAGAAGCTGGTGAAACTCATTCGTGGGCTGAAGGTCTACGGAGGAGACGACAGAGTTGACGCTCTGACAAAGAAAGTGTCCAATTCCCACACGTTCAAAGTGAGATACCTCTTAAACACAAACCTGAGAGCTCCCGGGCGCAACATCCCTCTATTTTTACTACCAATGCTCTCTTTATTTATTTTCTCAGTGTTGCATGTAGCTTCGCCAAAATTGTCCTCCTCCTTCTCTCTCAGGTCGGATCGCTTAATGTAAAATGCCTGTCGACTCCGTGTCACACAACAGGCCACATCTGCTACTACGTGACCAAAGACGGCAGTACGGAGACTCCGGTCGTGTTCACGGGTGCGTCTCTCATGATGATGATAGGTGCTGCATTAACCACAGAGAGAATATTCAAGATACAGTCAACAATGTACTGACAGTGTCAAAAGGATTGATACATAAATCAATGGGCAGGTAAACAGACACAAGTATTGGTGAAATCAGATTGTGTACTCAAGTGTCTGACACTCCCACTGTGTGTTTGTTTTCATGTTCATCAGATTGTAAATTGTCTCGAGCAATGGATGTAATGGATTGTTGACAATGTTCCTGCAGGTGACACGCTGTTCATGGGTGGCTGCGGGAAATTCTTTGAGGGCACAGCGGAGCAGATGTATAAGGCCCTGATAGGAATCCTGGGAGGCCTCCCACCTGAAACTGTACGTGAATCTGCAATGCTTAAAAAAATAAAAAAAAAAACAACCAAAAAACATTCTGTTCATTTTGAGTGAAATGAGGCTGGCTTTGTTTGTTGTCCAGATAGATCTAGAACAAGAAAACCTCTGACGTATGTGTGTGTGTCCATTTGTGTTGAAGCGTGTGTATTGTGGTCACGAGTACACTGTCAGTAACCTCAAATTTGCACGTCACGTGGAGCCGGACAATGACGTCATTCACCAGAAGCTGGCCTGGGCAAAGGTATGTCAAAGCATGGTGATCAGAGCTTACAAAAATAATGTGTTTGTAATTATTAAATCATCTCCGGGGTGTTTTTTGCAGGACAAATGTGAGAGCGGAGAGCCGACCATCCCCTCCACTGTGGCAGATGAATTCACGTTTAATCCATTCATGAGAGTCAAGTATGTGTGCGGCCATGAATCATCTGGCAATGAGCCACTGACCACTGTCTCTGGTTTGATGGCATTGCCTTATCTCCTCAGAGAGAAGACAGTGCAGGATCACGTGAAGCAGACGGATCCCGTGGAAACCATGAGAAGTCTCCGGAAAGAGAAAGATAGCTTCCGCGTTCCCAAGCAGTGATTCCAATCAGCCTCTGCTTTGCACTGCTAGGTTTACACTAATTTTGAGCCATCCCGCTCAATGCGATTGTAATTTAATTACCACCTAGACGCCTTGATTTTGCCCTGTCTGCAGCAAACAAAACCACTTGGTTCCAAAACATAAGATTTTAAGTTGTTGCTTTGCTTCGTTTGTTTTGCAAGCAGCAGTATTTTTAGGGAGTACGCACACAACAACACACTGCTTATTTAACTTGTAAATGCTGTTTTATTTCTGTTGCTTCCAGTCTTGATGCTTGTGAATATGATGTAATATATGGTTGTACAAAATGTAAGTGTTTTAGTCAGTGTTTGAAAATAGCAAAATTAGAGGAAAAAAAAGAAATGTGCTTCTTATTTTACAAAATGCTGGCTTTTGGCAAGAAAATGACAGAGTCGTGACACAGTCTTGTTGTGTCCTTAGGTTAGTTAGAAGGCCATTGTAAATGTGGAATGTCAACATTGACTGTTGAGTCAGGCTGTTATAAGTTACTTTTCCCCATGGTTTGGAAGCTTTTGGTTTGAAGTGAAATAAGGCATCAATCTAATGTTCAATTTCTCTCTCAACTGCAAATTTAATAGCAGGTGCCAAGGTGCGTAAGATTAAATGTTGGGTAGCTGCAGTCATTTTTCAAATGTGAAATTACTCCCTCAACGGATTGTGGATGGTGTTCTTCACAAAAGCAATAAATTCATTATTGTGTTAATGAATCATTGGGTAGTTATTTTATAGCTCTCATCCCAGCATTTTAAATTGTAAGTACAAAACGTTGCATTTCAAACAATTGCATAACAGATATGTGGAATAACAGTATCATTCTTCGAATAACTCAATGTTTATACAGGTGGAACTGATTGTCCTGAAAAAGAAGTTAACTCAAATAATGGCAATGCATTAAGAAAAGGTGAAGACATAAACACGGAGAGATGCAAACCCATTTGAGACACTATTAATCAATGATAGAAACCGTGGTTGAGCTGATGTTGAACGATCTGGGCTCGATTAAAATGTCTCCACCTCTGCTTGTTGTTCTGACGATGTCGCGATGACTTCTGCAAAGCCGAAATGTTAAAAGATTACTCAGGCCGGTATTGAATATCGGCAGCGGCCTAATCTAAAAGTAAGCATATTGATTTTGGTGCTCTCTGAATCCACCGCTGGATATACTTTGCAGACCCTTGTCGCTGGGCAGTTGTCGCGTCAGCGCTGCGCCGCGGATTCGATCAGCTGATCCCTCAGTCTGTCCGAATTGCTAATGACTCGGTTTTCGGCATTCATTTATGGACCGCTGACGTAATCCAGAAAACGACGATTCGTCATCTTTTCCCGTGCTAATCTATCCAAAATATCAACTAGGAAGTGCGCATGCGCAGGAGGTGAGCCATGAAGGTAAAGGTGATTTCTATTCTGGAGGACAACTACATGTACCTGGTGATTAATGAGCAAAGCAAGGAGGCCATAGCCGTGGACCCTGCCGTACCACACCGGGTGAGACATTTAGAATTAAAAACACTGCACTTATACATTTACTACTTGATAACAGTGGAAAACTGAGGATCTTCCTGCCCTGTAACATGAGCATCCATGCTGTTGACAGCTGCTGGAGATCGTGAGGAGAGAGGGTTTGAATCTGACCACCGTTCTTACCACTCACCATCACTGGTAAGAGGGACGTTGTCAAGGTGGAAGTCACTTTGCCTTGTGAGGCTCTAATCGCCCCTCCACCTCTGACATCAGGGACCATGCTCGTGGGAATGAGGCTCTTCTGAAGGAGGTTGAGGGCCTTAGGATCTACGGGGGAGATGATCGCATAGGCGGGCTGACTGATAAAGTCACCAGTGCTCAGGAACTCAAGGTGCGTTTTCATATTCATATTCAAATGAAAAACAGAATTTTTGTCGGATTTTTGTGGGTGCTAACTTGTGTTTGTGCAGTTCAACTCCATCAATGTGCGGTGTCTGTTCACTCCTTGCCACACCTCTGGCCACATGTGCTACTTTGTTTGGGAGGATGAGTGTGGTGATGCTCCGGCTGTATTCACAGGTACCATCAGATTGAAATTCCGTGCTGATCAGCAGATCATTTTATGTGGGGCGGCCGGAGATGTTATTTATTATTGTCCCGCCCTGTTAATCACTGTGGCTTGACTCGTCTCACCACACTGAGCTCAACTGTCCTCTCTTGTGGTTGCTAGGCGACACCCTCTTTGTCGGCGGATGCGGGCGCTTCCTCGAGGGCACGGCAGAGCAAATGTACCACAACCTCACAGAGGTCCTGGGCTCCCTGCCCCAAGACACGGTCAGTGGAAATCCAGAGGCACAGCAGCGGCCATTAGCTCATATTTTTAGGCTGGTGTGAGATTGAGTCATATTTACAGTGCAATGGGGTCTCAAGATGGTTCTAACCATGGGATACGATGAAGTCTTAGATATCTGTTTGCCTCCTGTTCAGAAAGTGTTCTGCGGGCACGAGTACACCATCAAGAACCTCAAGTTTGCTCTGCTGGTGGAGCCAGACAATGAAAGGGTGAAAGAGATGCTGAGCTGGGCCAAGGTGAGCGACTCTCTTAGAGCCTTTTTCCAGAAAATCGCCATCGAAGATTTCCCGCCCACAAACCAGACCTTGTTTGGCATTGGCAGGCAAGAGACGACGATGATAAACCGACGGTGCCGTCCACACTGGTGGAGGAGTTTGAGTACAACCCCTTTCTGCGCCTGTCGTGAGTTTGGGTATCCGTTTACAGACTCTGATTTAGACTCAGATGCAACACAACAGACACACTCTTAACAATCTTTGAAATAAATTAAACTTCAACATTTAGCTGATGTTATAATAAATCGCATCTCCTCTGCGACAGTGAGGAGGGAGTGCAAAGATTCACGGGGAAAACCGACCCGGTGGAGGTGCTGAGGGTGCTGCGGAAGGAGAAGGACAAGTTCAAAAAGCCAAAGGAGAGACTACCTCCTCACGCCATGCTAGCCCTGGAGTGGGGACTGCTGAGGCCATGATGACACCAGCCCAACCCCAGTTAACGCTGAAGCAATGCCCGGGTGGGTGGGACGGATGTGACGACGGAGTAAATGTACAAGTGACAAAAGACTGAGAGGACGCTGACCCCTCGTCCAAGAGCAGGATGGAGGGAGTGGGTTCATTGCTGGGAGATTGAATACAGGTTTTGCTGCTTTGTCCTCAGGTGGCGTGGGATATTTTCACACATTTGCACAGAAACGCCTGCGTCATGATCCTCAAATTCAGCCTGTTTGAAAATGATGAATTTAAATGCAAACATCTGCCGATCAACATCAGTTTCTGTGAAAACCTGCAAGCCACTATTTGTTAAGTGAACAGTAGGTGGAGAGTGATGATGATGATGATGATGGTAACAGATGTTTAGCGCATACGGTACAATAATGTTTCATTTCAGTGAGAACATTTGCTGCCTTAAAATATACGCATTAACGCCAGTGCAATTAATGTGCAGCGTCTTCTTAAAGATGAAGTGTTGTCTGGCTCCTTCCTCAATTAGAATTGACAGCTCAATCATGAATGCGCCAACAAATACAAAGTTGGCACAGTCGTTATTTTGATTGGCGCTCACGCTCATGATGAAGATAATGTATTTAAAGCACAACATGCAGGTTTGTCCCTGGCTATGAATGTAAGTTCACATATTTCATACTAATATTCAATCCTTGTTTTTTAAGTGTTTGAAAAGCAAGAACACCCAAGTCAGTATGCTGTTGTTCAGGCATAGCCAACACAAAAACTGTCTGTAGATAAATAATGTTTATTAATATACAAATAACACAACTGTGGCTCCATCTGTCATAATCATTTTTAACAATTACAGAATTTACTACAGCACAATCTAAGAGGTGAATCAGTTCCCGTGCTGCTAATCATGATTTAAGAGTGGACGTCTAGGCGTGACGGAAAGAATGTTGTTTTCAGTGCTCAGCCACTACGTGTGGCAAATGTGTTCTTGGGCGTTTGTGAAGACCTTGACTAGCCGTCGGTGATCTTTTGTCACTGACAGTCCTTGAAAGTCCTCACCACTTCATGGCCAGTCCGTTGGTCATCTTCTCCACGGTGTGGTACTGGGTGTGCAGCAGCTCTTTGGCCCTCTTCTCGCCGACGCTGCTCAGCCACGTCTGATACAGCTCGGCCACGCGCGGGTCTTCCTCCGGCGGTGTGGTGCGCTCCGCGTTGTAGAGCTCCTCCACCTTCTGGAGGAGCTCCTTTGGATTCTGACCCGATATGGCCTTCACTTGTCCACCTCCGTTTAGACAGCCTGGGAGAGGAGAGGGGAAGGGGACAGGAAACACACAAAGGTCACGACTCACACGACATTCCCATGACCATGTGAGTATGGTGGACGTGCACTCTGAGTTGGTGTGTTCTTCCTAAGCACCTGATGGACAGGCCATTATTTCCACAAAGTGATAAGGTGACTTCCCCCTCTTCAGTTTCTGCACCAGGTTCTGGATGTTACGGAAGCCGTACGCGGTGGCGAAGGCCAGGACGACCTCTCCGTCCCTCTCTAACGTCACCTCCTGGAAGTCTTTATTCCTGGTGCCATTAAAGTTGGAAGAAAAAATAATACAGTTCTTTGCTGTTCTGCTCACTCACTCACTCACTCAGTCATGAGGAAAGCGACTGTCGTCCCTGCAGACTTACTTCAAGATTTTGTAGGTGAGCTCCCTCACCTCCTCTCCAAACAGCCGCTTGGCGGCATGAATGAAAACATGATGGAGGTAGCCGCCTGAGCCGCCTCCGCTGTGACTGAGGAACTCGTCGCCGCACGTATTGCTGAACCTGGTGAACAGACCAAAGGTCAGAATTTTGCCTGACCTCACACTCTTCCGTCTCCCTCGTCCAGGTGACCCACATTGCGTCGAGGGGTGCGGGCTCGATGTCGGCGAGGGACGTGTTGTCCTCCTCCAGCATTTTCAGAACCTCGCCTGCCACACAGTCAAGCCAAAGTTTGCGTGTTTACACAGAGAAGCTGACAGACAGATGCGGAGAGAGGAGAGTAACTGTACCTGATGTGATGACACAGTCCACCTCCCTGGTCTCGGCTTTGCCAAGGTAGAAGTCTGACCGCGAGGCCTCCAGCTTCTTGTCAAAGCAGGGCATCACCGCCACATGGTAGATCTGCTGCGGACCAACACCCTGATGGCATCCAACACACTCAGTATTAACATTTTGCTAAGGAATGTAAAAATGTACATTACAGAAAAATGTGTGTATTGGTGAAGTTTACCTGTTGTTTGGCAAAATAATCTTTCACCAAAGAGCCCATCACTTGCTGTGGGGAGCGCGTGGTGCTAATGTACGGGAGGATAAACTTGCCGTGGGTCTTCTCCGCATAGCAAATCCACCCTGACCAGCACAGAGTATGGTTCATCATCAGAAGATCATTTCTCTTTTGTATGTGGTATATTTAGGTGCGATGGACAAAACGACTCAAGTTCCAACAAGATAATTCAAAACAACAACATTTCCATCATTGTAATACCTGGACAGGAGGAGGTGAGCATCGGCAGGGCCTGTTTGTCCTGCTCTCTTCTCTGGAAACGTTCAATAAACTCCTTGTCGCTCTCCAGCAGACAGAAGGTCCGACTGAAGCTGGTGTCAAAGACGTGGTGAACCCCTAGAACATCAGTGAGATGTTGCTGCCGTGAACCTCCCTCCCTCAGACAGAGTCATTCGAGTGCTACTCTACTACGACACTTGATTCAGACTTACCGAGCCGTTTGAAATAAGCAGTGAGCCTCCTGCCGGCCTCACTGCAGCTGAGGCCATAGTGTGCTGCTATGGAGGCTCTGGATTGTGGTGACACCGATATCACCACCACCATCCTCTCCTCTTCCATGGGAACAGCCTGTGAAAAGTCAATTATTTGGAGTCAAGGCGACTGCATGCTCCACACTTTCACCTCCACCCCTGGATCACGATAAATGAATGAGATATTATTGTCCGACATTGATTGTATAGGTCAGCCTGATGTGTGAGGACCTGATTGCTGCGCAGCACCCTGAGAAGCTCCTCATGGCTCTGCTGGGCGATTAGGACGCTTTCCGCGGAGGTGACGCAACCACTGCAGGCCAAACAGTCATTAAGCGTGATCTTCGCCTTTTCCAGCTTCTTCTTCCCACCATCCTGGCAGTGAAAGTTAGCAGTTTTAATACGATTACATATGTGAGGTCCACGGCTAAGTGTTCGATCAAGTTTCAATGAATGAAAACGAGTATCCGGGCACTACGTAACACTAGGGCACAAACCTGGGAAATTTGAACATAGCTTCCATCATCCTCTATCTGAATTTTGGCCACGGACTTGCCTTCCTTCTTCTCTACTTTGACCGGTTTGATACATTCCTGAGAAAGAGAGACACTTCACGTTGGTACATGACCACACACCCGTAACAACCTCGTAACATCCACTGCCGTGCCCTGTCACCCCTGATAAGGACAACCGGGTGATAAGACGCGACAATGTTATCTTAATTGTAATGACAGCACGTGACGTTGAGGTTTTGTATCAAGCCGAGTCAGCGACACACCGAAAAATCATAAATTGCGTACCTGAGATGGTGTGATATAATCATCGAGATCTGTCAGTTGCAACACACTGCTGAACTGCGACGCCATCGTTTCACCCGTAAAGCGGCGGTTGTTTACTCTGGGTGTCGTGAACGGTGCTTCTTCTTCTGCGTGTGTTAAATAAAGCTCATTAGTAGAATTACCGCCATCTACTGGCCTGGAGCTAAAACTACTCATGCAACATTGCATTTAAGATATTATTGACGACAGAGATATGCTGAGAAATGACTTTTGATTTGTGACTCATTTAAAGGTAGAATCCATCTCACGTGTAAATTGAATCAAATCGGTGGACTGTATGTAGTGGAAATAAGTCAGTGATACCACCAATACCTGAAGTCATCAGGTGGTCGTAAGGTTTATTTTTAGGTGATAATGAGAGATACGAAGGTAAGAAAAAAAATTATACAATAAAATAGAATAAAATAAAATAAAAATGGAGAGTTGAAAGTTCAAATTGAAACTGTGACAGTTTTCATGTTAACATCTAATTGCAGATTTGAGGATAACAATAATAAAATGCCCCACGCAGTGACCCACACGCACATGCGGCCTATTGTTGTTATGACTACGGGGTCGTAAATCCGCCATGTTTTTCCGCCGTGGCGGCGTTGCGACAGGGACGGAGATGTCGACTGAGGAAAATAATCATACGGCACAAACAGTGAATGAGGCGGAGGACGGCAGCAGCGAGACCATCACCATCCACGCCACGCTGGGAGAGGAAGGTTGTGTTTCCAACTACTTCGGAAATTAGTTTTAAATTTTAAATATTGCCCCCATGTCACGGTCCGGGCCTGCTTAACTCTATCATCAAATGTTGCTAACGGCTAACTAGCTGGCTTTTTAGCGTCTGTAGCTCGTAGCTTGATGCCAGCGCGTTGAAAGTTGACGCTTGGAGTATGTTAGGTTACCTGATGGAGGTGTCGGTTTGTTTTTACTGGTTGTAGATGAAGACGTGCACAAGTGTGGCCGCTGTCAGGCTGAGTTTTCCTCTCTGGAGGTTTTCATTCAGCACAAACTCCATCAGAGCTGTAAGCGACAGGCGGAGGTGCTAACAACCGACCCGGACAAGCGCCGGGATGCCGACCAGGAGGTAACCGGACCGGGCAACGAGGAGAAATGTCCATACTCTGTCAATAATTCCCCCATTTCTTTCCCGCTCAAGGGTTTGGCTGCAATATGCTCCATCTGGTATTCAGTTTGGACCAAACTAATGAAGCATTTTCTGTAGGTCCCCACATCCAACGGAGGCTCTGCCTCACATGTCAAAACAGCAGGAGAAGCGACTTCAGATGAGCCAGCAAAGACCAACTCAGAGGGTCAGTCTGCAGAGCTTCACAAAGCGAAATAGCGGCATGCCATCAATGCATTATGACTGAGATGTTATCTCTGATATTTTGGCGTTCAGATGAGAGCAATGGGCTGTTGGGTCGGGGTCGCAGAAGGAGAGCTACTCCGCTGAAGGTCACTGAGCAGGTCGATGAAGCTGTGGGAGCTGTCTCCGGCAAACCAGTTTATAAAGTCAACCAGGAGGGACGATACCTGTGTGAGCTATGTGACAAGACGTTCAAAACGGTGAGTCGCATCCCTAAGACAAGCAAGTGCTGCTCACTCAAAATATCAATTTCAGCTTGCCCAGGTTTACTTAAAGTTTTTGTCTTTTTCTTAACAGAGCAACATCTTGAGGACTCACCTGAAAACCCACAGTGATCAGAAGAACTTTGCGTGTCTGTTGTGTGGGATCTCCTTCCGCACTAAAGGCTCCCTGATTCGCCACAACCGTCGCCACACAGGTGCAGCGCTGCTGAACATCAAACTCTCTTTAAACGCTCATAGCTCATAATGCTCAAGCCATTCTTCCTCCCTGTACTCTCGCAGACGAGCGGCCGTATCGCTGTACGCTCTGCGGCCAGTCCTTCAGAGAGTCGGGCGCTCTCACCCGCCATCTGAAGGCTCTCACGCCATGCACGGAGAAGATCCGCTTTGTCCAGTACAAGGAGATCCTGGTTGGCAGGGATGGAGTTCAGAAAGGTCAAGAACACAAAGAATGCACAGCTTGTGTTTGATAAACATTATGTTGCCATAGAAACTCCCCATTTATTACTATACAGTACAGTCCCCTTTCAAGCTCGTTCCCAATTGTCCAAATAAAGTCACGATGATTAACTCAAGCGCCCCTCCTCTCGTGTAGGAGTGGAGGTGGATCCTGCTTCGTTGGCTGGCCAACAAGAGGTGGTGCTTGTGGAGCAGCAGGCTGACGAGCAGGAGGCGGTAGACGCAGAGACGGCAGTGGTCAGCGTGGTCGAAGATGGGTCCCAAGAGGTCATCCATCACGTCCACATCACCATGGAGGTGGACGGAGCCACACAAGAACAACAGGTGAATATGTGCCATTGCGATTAGAAAGTCAAATCAAGGATCTCATTTTTATAAATATTCATACATATATAGTATATTTGTTTAACTTTGACAAGGCCACACTATACAGTGATACCTCAGGATACAAAATTAATTTGTTCCGGCGTAGCCCTCATATAATGATTCTTTTGTATTTTGAGTCAAGTTTTACGAGAAAAATAACTAATTCGTGCCAAGCCCTGAGAAAAAAACACTTGAAATTAAATAATAACGGTAAAACAAGAATGATATATGGTCGAATAAACCTAACTAAACCTTTAACACCTGTAAATGAAGTGGATATTAGCGCGTCAAAACGAACTGGCCAAATGATGCCGGCAGGTACACAGTGCGAGAGATGCGGACCAATAGCAGAGCAGGATCTTACGGAGGCGACTCGCATCAGTAGAAATAACCAATGGGAGAGCAGGATCTTGCGCCGCGTTCGAGGCTACTCATAACTGGTAACTTTCGAGTTCAAAAATACACTGCGTGACGTCGAACGCAGAAGTTGGAGTACTTGAGTACAATCGAGTTCAAAGTCGTGAGTTCACGGGTTTGGCTGTAGCCCCGCCCACTTTTAACTGGAAAATTGCGAGTGATGAATAGCCTTGAATGCGACACAAGTGCAGCGGCGTGCTAATTTTAAAATTTTTGCTGACTGCGACATCGTTTCGTTTTGCATTATGAGTCATTTTTACGTATTATGAGTCGGAAAATTCTTAGAATGCCGTTTCGTAAAATGAGTTTTTCGTTTGGTTGTGCTTTTGTATCTCGGGATTCCCTCGGGGTTGAAATGTGATTTCAACGGGCAGCAAATTGATCCTATGAAATGGACAATCTGAACTGTAAGGTCACTGTTAAATATCGTATTGAGTTGTTTTAACAATTTAAATGATTTTAAAATGGATAAATGGATTTTTTACATTTATTTAGATTAATATACATCCATTGTATTTGTAATGTGATTGCAACCAAGTCATACTGGAGCACATTTTATGAAATATTGACAGTGTGGTGCACAAATTTGTCTATCTTATCATTCATATCCGTCTTATACTAAGTTTAGACATTTCTCTTACTCTCTATTGTTGATAACACAGCAGCATCTTCCATTTTGAATTTGCTCTTCGCGCCGTTTGTCTGTAATGCTGCGTGGATTTGCTTATTTCTCGCCCCGCGTCCCACCAAGGTGGTGGTGGATCAGTCTCAGGCAGAGGCCCTGGCGGCAGCTGCAGCAGCAGGCGACAACCTCATCTGCCAAGCCATCATCAACTCCGGCATCGCGTTGGGCACGGAGGAGGCGACGGAGAGCAGCAAAGCAGAGGCCACGGAGGAGACCCAGAAAGAGGGACTGTCCGACTGTCTCCACGTTGAGGACAGCGTAACGGAAATCCAGGTCAAAGAGGAGTTTGTGGAGACGAAAGAAGCTGAGGTACGCAGGCTGCAAGCGACGGTTGATCTAGATTAGTTTGATGCGCCTTGCCAAAGAAACAGCCATGCAAATTGTATTTGTCGGCTGCCCACCTGTAGCCTGGCCTGCCCGAGGTTTCTCCCCTTTAAAGGGGAGTTTTTCTTTGCCATTGTTACAAATGGGGGATTTGTTAGGTCTCTTTGTGTTTTCTTAAAGAATTGGACGGTAAACATGTTGAGAAGCTCTACCTGCTAATCTTTGCAACTGCCTTGAAATAGGGCTGGGCGATTTGGCCGGAAAAAAAAATCTCAGATTTTTTAAAGAAAAATTCGATTTTCCAATTTTTTTTCAATGCACTTAAAAACAACTGCAGACATCTGACATATTGTCAAAGTGCAACTTTATTGCTGTGGTTGTCCTCAGAGTGCAAATGCATATAAACAATCCAAAATAAGAAGTAAATGAGGCTTTGTCATTCAGCAATTTCAAGCTTTTACCCAGGTTTAAGTTTTCAAAAGTGCAACAGCAACTTCACAGTACCTTAAATGATCTGATTAGGAACTGATAGCTCAGCGCAGATCTTTTGCCGAGTGGCAGTGTTCAGGTGAGGCAGCGCTACGTTGGCGAAACACTTGCGACTGGGTACAACGTACCTTGCATTTAAAACTTTCAACAAGTGATTGAAGCCTCGCTTTTCAACAGAATAAAGTGGCAACATGTCTGTGGCAATATAAGACGTGATGGCCTCTGTAATCGCTTTCCAACGCGCTCCATTCTTATCATAAGGCTCACAGTTTGTAAAGCTCTCAGGAAGTGTCATTTGCTTTTTAGCCGGTGTGCTAGAGCTGCCGTCTTCGTTTCGTCGCTGGTTACACTTCTCCCATTCTCCGGAATGTTTATTCTTCAGGTGCTGGAACTGATTAGTTGAACTGCTGCTTCAGGTAGCAACAGCCTTTAAACATATTTTACAGCGAGGCTTCGTCTGTTGTTCGTCTGATGCATCAAAACCGAACCAGTTCCAAATGATTGAATTAGTTGTGCCCTTCTTTCGAAGTAGCTCTTGTTTACATGCTGCCGTTGCCATGTTGTTTGTAATTGTGTTGCGCATGGGAGGGGGCGGGCTCACATTGCGCTACGGAAACCCACAAGAAACGGAACGCGAAAAATGTCGAAAAACTGGAATTTTCAAAATAAAAATCGTTTTTAGCTACAAATTCGATAAATCGATTAAATCGATTTTTTGCCCAGCCCTAATTTATTCTCGTCACAACTGATCTTTTATTACAATTTTGTTTCAATGATATCAAGGCCTCGTAAGGGCAGATTTATCTTTATGTTGATCTGTTCAATTTCTATTCCCTTAATGGTTTGGATTGCCCCGGCTTGTCACCCGTTTTATCTGTTTCTTTGGCTCACTACATAAAATCCCATATGTTGCATTAGGCCCAATTACCTAAACGAATAGCTGAGCAATCAGCACATTGTGTGTTGTATTTATGTCTGTTGTGATTCTCCAGGATGCATTTAGCCTGCTTGCATACTCCGATCCATGGAATTGTCCAGTGGGTCAGCAGTTAGACCCAACACAGAGGGAATCACTCTGCTCTGCGCTCAACAGTGCCATATTAGGTCAGTGGAGAAACACACACACTGAACATACACACACAATGCGACACTTTGAATTTTACTTGTGGTGTACTCAGTCATCTGTGGGAGGAGGCTTTGAAGGGGATAAAATGTTCCACAAGGGGAAATTGAGTAATTGAACATTGAGTGAAATTGAATAGTAAAACACTTGTTCAATATTTTTTTATGAAATAACTCATATTTGAAAAGATTTCACCTTTGTTAACTCTCTGTACTTTGTGGTTGTTGCAGAGTCCCAGAACCTGCCGAAGCAGCCTCCTCTGATGTTAGCTTTGGGCCAGGCAACAGAATGTGTCCAGCTCATGGCTCGGGTCCGGTCAGGCTCCTGCTCCTTTGCAAGAGTAGACAACTTTTTGCACTAGTCCACAATCAAGTGAGTGCCGCACATGGTGACAAATGTATTTTACTTTTCACAGCCATGTGGTTGTTTTCATAGTAACATGTAGTAGAATCTTTGTCGTTGCTATAATGCGATCACATAAAGAGTGAAATGCGCACTTACAGTATATGTCTTACACTGTGATCTGTATCTCCACAGGTTAATGTTAAGTAGCGCTGAAGGAAGATGTGTCAAGCAGGTAGTTGTCCTGATGGTGGAGGAAACACATGTGTGTGATTGGTGTGTTTGGCTGTCTGTCAGACTAAGCCAGTGACAAAGGAGCAGATGAGGGCGGAAAAGCTTCTTAAGTTGGTATTATCAAATACAGAAGAGTGTGACATTATTTAAAACTAATTATTATTCTGTTTATCTAGCCATTTTAGTTCCATTTTTATTTGTTGTGCTTACCTTGGACAACACAAGTTCTAATTCACACTTCTTTTTTTTGTATCTATGGGTGGTTTGATTTACAACCAAATTGTATTTTGCTCACATTTGTTAACCATATCGAAAATCACAATCGCCACCACCGGCTCCTACGATGGGATGTCGTTCTCGCTACCTGCTTTCAGGAAGATGGAGCGGAAAATGTGAGGAACCAGTTCACCTGAGAAATGTTACAATCTAACATGAATAATATTCAGAAGCTGCTTATTTTTGGTGCAACTCAACTTCAGGAGGAGCAACGTTTGTCCCAGCTGAAGTACAATTCAGTCCATATAAATTTGGACGCTGCAACAAGTTTTGCCAAAATTATATCCAAGATACTGGTTATTTAATCAATATGGACTTAAAGTGCAGCTTCAATTTGATGTTATTTACATTCATATCGGAGAGAGGGTTCAGGATTTTCAGCTTTTAATTGATAACTTGAGAGCTGAAATATTGAAGGACTTGAAAGTTATTGAACAACTGACACAAGAGATATCTCACGGGCTGCATGAGCTGTCGCCTCGTTTCGCCATCACCGATTCAGCCGGTCAAAGGAATTGATTCCAGGTGTGACACTTGCATTTAGAGGCTGTGCTATTAACCCACAACATGGACAAAGGAGCTCTTAGTGGAGATGAAACAGTCCATCGTTAAGCTCAGGCATGTGAAAAACACTCTCTGAGACGAGGGTGTGTGAGGATCTGGGTCTGCTATAAAGAAGACGTCAGGAGAGCAAATGCAGAGGGGTGAAGACATGGTGCGCACCATGATCAGCCTCACCAAGAGTCAAAGAACTTCTGAAGAGATCTGGAGCAGCATTTTCTTGAAACAGCTTGTGATCAAAGCACAGCACAGTGCTGGTGTGGCCGTGCACGGCTTCAAATAGCATCGAGTGACTAGTGTTTGTCGATGGTGTGACTTGAGAGAGAAGCGGCCGGGTGAATCGGGGTCAGTGTACAGTGATATACAGTGATCCACTCACTCACCGCTCAGACTCAGCCCAATGCAGAAAACATGATTGGACTGCTCTCCAAAGTGCAAATTAACAGTGACCCAAAACATTCTGCAAAAGCAACCCAGGGGCAAAGAGGAATATCCCTCCACGGCCCAGTCAGCCATCAGATCTCAGCCTGATTGAGCATGATTATCACCTGGTGAGGGCAAAAGGTAAATCCAGACCGATGCAGTGGAGTCTTGACAAAGCATCATGATGGAGGAAACCCAGGATTTGATGATGTCCAAGGATACCCCACCTCAGGCTGTCGTTGTTTGCAAATAATTCTCAACATAGTGTTAAAAATCTATTTTTTTGCTAATTGGTCCAAATAGTTTTGAGACCCTGAAAATGAGTAAGCTACACCTCGAAAGGCAGTCATTCCTAAACTCTTCCTCCAAATGCTATGTGAATATCCCCTAATTAAAGCTGATAATCTGCATTTTAAGTCCACGTTGATCATGTAATTCCATCTTATTGGCAAACGGCTGAAATATTAAGACTTGTTTCTGTGACCAACTACATGGACTTAACCACACTGAGACAGGTGATCGAACAAGCACATCAAAACAAAAGGCAGAACCAAGGCACGGAAAAGGCCATGGAAAGATTGCAGATTGTTTCAGTTCCAACACTGCCAATATCCTTTGGGGGTTCGGCCTCTAACTTGGTGGTCATAAAGCAACAACCAGTCTCGAGTCCCGTCTTGATTCCAGCAGAGGAGACGTGTGTTCAGAGCGTTTGCCCGTAAGGGACTTGGCAGACATCTGTCCCTGAGCTGCTACTTTTACATCTTGCACACTCGGATGGTTTAATCGCCACTCATTAGAAAGGCTTTTTAAGTCAGGATTCCTTTCATGGTGAAGATGGTTATTAACAATCAGACATTTTAGCTGCTGGAAATGTTTTTGTGTTTTTAGGTGGTGCTGCTAACCAGCATTCATGAGTTGAGCTGTGCGATGTGTTCCATCAACTGTGTTTATTCCAGTGTGGACGATCCACTAAGCACTGAAATGCAGTGGGACAGCTCAGACTCTCTAAAGACCAGGAAACAGTCCAATCTGTCAGCCAATAACAATAATTTCAAGTTCAGACGAGCACTTCCCACATCCAGTCAAGTCTGATTTTGTAACTATTTTAGTAATGTATCATCCTGACCTTTCTCATCTTGGCTTATTGCCCTGTACTTCAAATAGAAGAGAAAAGGACAAAGCCATGAGAATAAACTGACAAAGACGTCCCTCGACCCCCCATTTTAATTTGTCTTTGTTCATCACCTAACCCGGTGGAGGGCAAACCTTTTGGCTCAGGGGCCACATTGACTTTTAAGATTTGTCAAAAAAAGCATTTCAGTGTTGATATACTTACCTTTTAGTGGGAGCAGTGTTTTTTGATCATCCGTTTTTACCAGTGCATCAAAGTCTGGTGTTACTTACGTTGTGGCAATTCCCAGAACAGATAATTATGAATTCAGTACCGATCTTTGGTGGCTCAGATTAAACGTGCCCACGATCGTCCCACCATCGTGGCCTAACCTCTCGGCCACAACTGAACTATTTGACTCAGACATGGCGCACACTTGTCGTGTATATTCCTGTTCCCATCCGGAACATAAATCTGATACAAATAAACAGAGATGTGGGATTTACTGAAGAGTTTGTGGTCCAACTCTACAGAGCAGTTCATCCTGCCTCGACAGTAGCCATCCCTGAACGCACTCGCACCCCCGTACTAGCACCATCCACTCTGACACGTGTTAAGGACTTCTGTTACACAGTTTGTATTTGAGAGAGGAGTTTTTGAGATTTCAAGCTTTCCTTTGTGTTGAGCTCCGTAATGTCACCATCCAACCCTCCGTGTTATTCAGCAAACAATGATAACAAAACAACAGGTCATTGCTATCACAAAGAATTCAAAGATGGGACAAGTGAGCAGTTTTGGAGACTGGCTCAAGGCCTCTGACACCAAGAGAGAGAAGTGTAATTAGGTATTGCAGATCAGCTGTGCAAAATGTACTTCCATTTTGCTTTTAATTTCATATTTGACTTTTGTGTTGAAAAAAAGATTTCTGACATGAGCAACCCTCTACTTAGCATGACTTTTAAAACATTGAAAATGATATAAAAAAAAGGAAAAATTATAATGGAAAAATGTATATCTACTGGAAACATTTAAAAAAAGAAATATTGTATTCTGTTTAATTTTGACAGAATTATTTTTATTAAAATATACTTCCATAAGCATACGACCTGTGTTGTTTTTTGTCATCCCGCTTTGTCACAATGATCAGAGATCGGTGAAGTCCTCCTTTGAATTTACATCTATTTCCAAAGTGACTTTCTTTTATGTTCACAAACAAGAAGAAAATGGTTCACAAAGTAGAGAATTTTTTTGTCGACAGAGAAACAGCTCAACTGTCTGACATATACTGTACAGTGCAGCCTCTTAACTGAAGGTACACTCACATCTGCATTCCTCCCCTTTTCCCTCGACTCGGCAGTTTGATCCGCCCTTCGCTGTCCTTCACCCACACTTCCCCGCCTGCACTCAATTACTCACCTCTCGCACAGTGGTCATTGCTCTGGATGGTCACGCTAAGTCATCTTTGCGGTCTTTACTCTTGCCACTCACCTGCCTCCGCCTCATTATTGCCTGCGTTGGGCGTCTTGCTTCGTCCGACTGTCATTCCTCCACGCTCTTGCGCAATCCTCCACCTCTCCAGGTTGTCCACCTCTTCCTTTCACTACAGATGACATTGTCGTCTGCAAACACTGTGGTCCACACAAGCTCCTGTCTGACACCATTTGTCAACCTGTCCATCACCGTCCTGAGGGCTAACTTCCTCCAGATACTACCTGTACTTCCGCACTCCAACCAGTGTCCTTGTGTTCTACTTCTATCACACACCTACCTGCAAGTTTCCCTCACCACCTCTGCTGTACTCTTAAAGTCATCTCTGAAGTCCTCACAATCTCCCACAGCCTATTTCACCTTCCTGGCAACAGTGATCCCTCCTCAGTTTTATCAGTTTTCTCCACCCACCGCTATTGCCGATCCTTTTCTTCTCCACTCTTGCCGATCCTTTTCTCTTTCCTCTTCCACCTTTGTCTCTGTTCTGCAGCCGCACAGTTTTCCACTGTCACCTTGTTGGCAAAGAGTTTAAGAGGTGATGTTTGTGTAGCCCTGCCGTGGTGGATGAAGTATGGTATTCATTTTATGAATCATGAGGAGTTTGTGGCATTTCTTGGGTATGTATTGACAAGTTTTTCGCTGAATGCCCCTTTAGACACAACCCTCACCTCAATGTATGCTTGAGAGGGAGTTCCTTCTGGTTGGTTTCCAATAATCCATCCACAAATGCACTGAGTACATGACTGGTCAGTCTTGGAGGACCTCGCTGCAATTTTGTAAATGGATGCAGTTGTGCCATATAGGAAAATGCGCTGTCACGGTTTCAAAATGTCTGGTCAAATTATGCAACAAGGGTGTGTCAACCGTACCCACAATATGCATTGATCTTACAAAAACTCAAACATACCAAATGTTCCAGAGGGAAATTCCTTTGGTTTCAGAATAATCAGAATGAGGATATTTTTCATATAGAAAAGTTTTCTGTTCCTTTTCCTGTGGAGAGGTGAAATTGCTGTATCTAGGGCAGGTCAAACCTGGCTGGATATGTTATATAGTTTTGGTGTCCGGGCTGCTGTGGCCAGCAGAGGGCAGTAGAGGCTCAGCCATAAGCTGTCACCGTAATGTGAGTGTGGATCATGTAGGAGTCGCATGTTATTAGTTATCGTGACAATTTGGATTGAAATGCAGCTGCTGGGATGGTCTGTATCGTTTTAATAGAAAGACAAAGTTAAGGCGGAGTGAATGACAATGCAGCAAAAACTACATGCATTAAATTGACAATAGTAAAGTGTCTCCGTGTCACCTGAGTACCGTTCTTCTGTGTTAAGTGTTCTTCAGCTGCAGAGGAAGGATTCACATGTGGAGGTGTAACTGATCCTGATTCTAAGGAGCTCTGAAGGCCCGTGAATGATGTAGATGTATTCAGCAGAGGAGGAGCTCACTATACTCTCATACTGTACAGTATGCTCCCTACCTTTTCACAAATAACAGATGGCCAGTTGGTTGCGGCTCGGCCAAACTTGAATGATACAAATGAGTAATGTTTGTGCATAGTACGCAGAACCTGCAAGCCTCGACAAGAGGGTTACTGGGCATGATAAACGTGGGTCCAGCAAAGTCCTTTTGGAAGCATACAGAAAGAAACGAAGGACGCAAGCGAGCCAAGCTATAGATTGATCATTTAAAAGGAGGAATTTAAAGGACATTATGTCAGCAGCACGAAAGATAGATAGATGCATAGATGGATTGATGGAAAGACAGATGGATGGATTCCTCCTCAGATTTGTCTCTACTCTGGGTTTGAGTTTGACAGTTTGTCAGTCTAATTGGGAACAAGTCACGTTTTCCTCTGAAAATCATTCAACAAATCAGAACAACTCGCAAATTCTATTTCATAACCCAAATTGGTCCCTCACCACTAAAAAAAAAACATATTGACACACGCAATTTAGTTTTTTGTTTTCTTTCACTTTTTGTTTTCATCTAAATACATTGTGCATAGGGATGTCCGATACTGGCTTTTTTGCCGATATCCGATATGCCGATATTGTCCAACTCTCAATTTACCGATATCGATATCAGCCGATACCGATATGGGCGCCGGTAAACGCTTCAGGAGCGCATAGGCGCTATTTCGGTGCAACGCACGCATTATTTCATTTCTATTGGTTTTTATATTATCGGTTTTAAGGCAAAAAATCAGATACCGATATTACATTTTTATGCTAATAAAACCATCTTTAATTGTGAACAGTGTGTTGAACTGTAACGTTACACCCTCAGACTGTGCAGACTCATGATTCAGTGCACGATTCCTGATGACAGAGATGAGAAGCATTGGCAAGAGCAGTTAAAGTGATCACATTGTGTGTACTGCTCTAAGCTGCCATACTGAAGTAGACGCTGTTTGTCTAGGTCAGGGGTCGGCAACCCAAATTGTTGAAAGAGCCATATTGGACCAAAAAAGTCCAAAACAAACCTGTCTGGAGCCGCAAAAAATTTTAAAGCCTTATATAAGCCTTATTAATTAATAAAATATTTATTCTTAACATTTTTGCAGCGTTGGAAAACGTTAAGAGTCTTTGTGTCACATTTTTCTCCCACAAAAACCTTATTAAAACAAAAATTTAAATTTTTCCCATTTTTATCCATTGTCACACATTTTTGAAAATTCCCCAGGGAGCCACTAGGGCGGCGCTCAAGAGCCACGGGTTATCGACCCCTGGTCTAGGTCAGTGGTTCTCAAACTTTTTTCAGTGATGTATCCCCTTAAAAATACATTTTTAGTGAAGTACCCCCTGACACGGGCAAAACGTTTTTGGAAGAAAAAAGAGGTACAGTGCTGTAAAATCACTGTCTGATTTATTAAAGCCAAACAACTTATATCAGTGAACCTGACAAATACATCCATATTGCAAACATTGCATGTAGAAACAAAAAAGAAAAACAGTAGACTGTGACCACCAGGAAGGCATAAAACCAGTCAAAACTGAAATATGCAAAACGCTGCTAATTTATATTGGTCTCTGTAATGGTACAAAATTAAATTTTGTGTTCACAGAAATAAATCTATAACTTAGTTATAGATAAATTATATTTTGTTTACAAAATAAATTAACTTGAGAAATAAAGATTTGCTCACAAAAAAAATAAACGTTACCTCTTTTAGGATAAAAAAAAGAAGATTGCACTTTAAAGATTTTTTAAAGATATTTTGAAAAGCTTCACGTACCCCCTGCAGCACCTCCACGTACCCCCACGGGTACGCGTACCCCCATTTGAGAACCACTGGTCTAGGTCATCAGATTTTGTTTGGTTGGATCTGGTTGCATTTCTATTTGAACAGTATTTCTCCCAGTGATGCTTTCCCATCACATGTGGTGGTCAGTTTAATGGGCTGATTTAGTTTTCAAGACAGTTTTTGTCCAAATTAGAAAATGCACCCTCTCTGTCTCCATTTGGTGGCTGCCTATTTTCATAATAGTGACGATCCTTAAAGAATCAGATCATATCAACATATATGTAGATCAGAACTACAGACTGTCAAGTCCAAATCTGTCATTTAAATCATTTCTTCTCTTTGCAGTTCCCCTCCATAAATCTCAGTGATATGGAGTGGCACTTGTTGGATTGTGTAGCGGCGTCAACCTCCAGCCGTAGACATTCAGAGTTTAGAGGGACGACCGATCTGATGAAAAGCATCAAATCAATATGGCTCCTAAATATAGTCACCACTCAAAGGCGTGTAAGACATTTCCTTTATTATTTTGCAGGCGCGCGCTCGTTCGTAAGGCCTGCTCGAAAACGAACGCGCAACATTGTGGGGAATGTGTTTCCTTTTGTGCGTCTCGCAATCACACCGCCTCTTATGTGCGCTTGGCGTGTGGTCGCCGGGCCCGCAGACGTCGTCGTCGCCGCCGCACCGCAAGACCTCCGGCCTTCAGAACGAGGTTGGAACTCCGCTCATAGGTCGCTCCGCTATTCTTACGTCGCCATGGCAACCCACTATGCCGTCCTCAGGAGGCAGACGTGGAGTGTAAATAACACAACACCCACTCTCATTGCCCAATTGCTGTAATGCATATTCATAGTCACATGTGAGCCATTAGGGACATGGTTTATTAGTCTTCCCAGCTATCTATCTATTCTCCATCCCGTCCCTCATTCATCTATCCATCCTTTTTGGTTTGACTAAATTGTAATTACTCTGAGGCCAGTTGAAGGATGCAGCCCCCGCCTGCTCTCAGCGAGATGGTAATGGCTTCATAAGCACTGCTGATTGAATTGATTGCCACAGTTGGAGTCTAGCTGAGATGTACAATGAGGAGGAATATGCAGAGCGCAGAACATTAATCAGCTCACACGAACAGGCTGTGGGCTCCCACTTTATTGAAGGTACAGCCGCAAATGTATACATTACAAGTCCTGCGCCACACGAGGCGCTGAAAAACAAAGTATTCCGGACCTTATTCTTGCCTTTTAGAAGATGGATATCTTTCATTTCCGCGTGGCAGCGGGCGAAACGGGGGAGACCACGTCTCACTCGGATGACTTACCTTAGCATGAGTATTCGCCAAAGCAAAGCAAAGCCCCTTAAAAACTGAGTACCGGGCCAGTAAAGGGTCATTTTACCCTTGGAAAACCTACGAAAGGTGGAAAGGGCTCGGCCATTTTCATCCACATTCTCATTCAGAAGCAAATGGGTTCATTTGTAAATACATTTGGTTTGTGTTTTTTGTGCCATTTGCTAGCAAACGGCTCAACAAGGACAATACAAATTAGAGCCGCAGCCACTGGATGACTATTGAATATACAATTCAATGAGTGGTTTACATAATTGCTAAATCAGTCCAATCACAACAGTTGCAGCCTTGTATCTTACAAACGCAACATCTTAATAGCAAAAGTGCAGCTAGCTGGGTTCCAGCCTGGGTTGAGATTGGAGCGAGCAGGCTTCTCGGGGAGCTGATTATAATTGCATGCAGCAGGCCAGAGAATGGAGCCTGAAAACAGAGCAGCAGCGCACGTGGATACAAAGAGAGTAGAAAAGAAAAAAGAACGCGCTCAGAGGAAAAGATGGACGTGCAGAGCGGGTGTGACACGCTGAGGTAGACTGTGACTTGTTGTCAAGAGAGGGAGAATACAACAACAAAATCACTAGTCTTCCACAACGTGTCACACTGTGACAGCAGGATGAGGCTCTGGCTCCTGCTGGGGGTCACATTTACAATATCTATAACAGAGATCTGACTGTCTCGAGCAGGGACGTCAAATTCATTTCATCTGTGCTTGTGGGCCACATACAATGTCGCAGAGGGCCGCACCCGGCCCCTGCAGACCTTAAATTGACTCCAATGGCATATTAAGGCAGTCGCTTCAGCACTGGTGGGCCACATTCAATGATGTCGCGGGCCATATTTGGCCCACGTGCCCTAAGAACATTGACACGTTCTTATGTTCGACACCTGTGTTCTGGAGGGCCAAGTCTGAAAAAAGTGGGTCCAAAAGGTGGAGAAGACAGTTTGTGAACGATCAAACATCAGGGAAGAACATGTCATCCCCACATGTGGTGACACATAATATTGACGGTGACATAACATAGTGTGTAAGATCATTATTATTGTGGTCAATCATTCATTAGGGCCCATTTCAACACTGTCACAATAACACCTCACACACACTTCTCCACATGTTTCTTTGTTTCGTCCTCGCCTGCTCCTCTCCACGGTGGACATCTTTGCTGGCCTATCTCCACGTCCTCCTGTGTCCTGTGTCCTCCGCCAATACGCCAGCCCTGTCCCGTCCTCTCTCACCTCATGATGAGCCTCCTCGTCGCTTCCTCCTACCTGGACGCTCCATCTTCTCCTCCTCCACCTGGAAGCTCTGGAGGATGTCAGAGTTTGTTCCTCCCTCCATCCCACGCGACAATAAAGCCCAAATCACTAAAGTGTCACCAAACACTCACACCAGCACAAACATGGAGCAGGAGAAGCTACGAAAGAGGAGAAGGACACAATCAATGTCTTCAACTGTTGGTGGTTCAAGGCTCCAAGAATAAAG
>OMPJ01040629.1:0-37121 GCA_900312935.1 Carapus acus
GATTTGGTTTGGATTGGATTGGTTTAGTTTTTGTTTTGTTTTTTGTTTTTTTGTTTAGTTTTTATCTTATCTTATTCTGTTTAATTTAATTTAATTTAATTTAATTTAATTTAATTTAATTTAATTTAATTTAATTTAATTTAATTTAATTTAATTTAATTTGATTTGATTTGATTTAATTTGACAAGACACCTTTATCGCTACCCATGTGTTGCACCTATTTGGACACAAGCCTCAAAGCGATCTTAGATTCCAAACTGCAAATCTATCATCCGACCTGGTTGACGAGACGTTGCAATGTTTTTAACTCCAGTGAAGCTCTGCTGCCGGCGGCTGGTTTTGCCTGTTATTACAGTCTAGATCAGGATTATGCTAATGCGGTGTTCAACCCTGCAGACCTGTTTCTTGTAACCCAAGTCTAGCTTTGCAAAATAGGTCATTGAGACATTCAGCACTGAGTTCTCACTGTTGGGACTTAGCTGCAGTAGATATTTTCTCCATTAGGTGAACTCCAAACCTCCAACACAATCCAGTTTCGGGATTCACCACAATCTATAATCCTTTTGTGGTTTGGCCCATGCGCCACAAAACTAGATACAATAATTGCCTGACCTAGACCGTAACATGAATACCAGCTAAACCGTAAAAAATAAATTTTATTTCAGTCCACACAGAATCAGATATACAGCTGTAATCCAGTGAGCAATGCCAGTGTTCGTCCAGCCAGGCCAGGTAATGTTTAATGCAGAAATATAATGAGTGTCGCAAAATACAATTTGTCTGTTACCGAAAAGCTGGTGCGTAAATGTTTCCAAACATGTCTAGTTTTCTGTACATCAACCAGTAACGGCTTAGAGGAAACTTTCAACGCATCACACACGTCATACACTTCTCTCTTACTGCACCCGCGACTATTTCAGGCTACGGAAACCTGCTCGATATCCGCAAGACAGAAGCAAGCCACCTAGATAAGAAAAGCAGAATTACCACCACTGCACATCTTGGAGGTTTTACTGATTATCCTGTATAAAACAGGGGACAGACAGTTTGGCTTATCCATGAGCTGACTGTCTCTTCCCCCCTTTCCTCTCAAACCGCCACAGAGTTGGTAACATCTCCGGATTCCGACCAGGTGGTGCTCCTCCTGCTGCTTGAGGAATGGAATCTGACTTCCATCTTCAGCCTGCAGCCAAGGGACCTCAACACGATCAGGAGCTGACGGCGAAACTTGACGCCCACGAAGGCGTAGAGGATGGGATTGAGGCTGCAGTGCAGGTAGCCCACGGACGCTGTGACCACCAGCGCTTTATCCACAGCGGATTGGGCGTCGCAGCTCTGGTCGATGGTGCTGTTGGACTGAAGCGTGTCGATCATGAGAGTGATGTTGTACGGCGTCCAGCAGAGAAAGAAGACCACCACCACAGCCAGGATGACCCTGAACGCTTTCTGCTTCTGGAGACCCTTGGGGCCGTGCCGCAGCCGGAGCAGGATGCTGGAGTAGCAGAAGAGGAGGACGGCCGACGGCAGCAGGAAGCCCGCCGTGTGATAGAGGAGGCGAGACCCCAGACGCCAGCCCTGCACCGACTGAGAGAGGCGCAGGTAGTTGTGGATGCATTCGCTCCTCTCTCCTCTGTCATCCCACAGATCCTCCAGGAAGATCCAGTCGGGGATGGACAGGAGTATGGAGAGCAGCCAGACCACCAGGCAGCTGGTGTGCACCATCCTGGGCTTCTTGCGAGAGTACATCTGAGTGGCGTGGACGATGGACAAGTAGCGGTCCAGGCTGATGCAGGTGAGCAGGAAGATGCCGCAATAGAAGTTGATCTGCGGGCGAAAGAGAGACGTGACTTGGACAGAAGCGGCCGTCACACGTCTGTCCTCCGTCTCTGCTCCGTCCTTACCGTGAAGGTGGCTCCGCTGATCTTGCAGAAGGCCGTACCGAAGATCCATCCGCCCTTCTGGGCCTCCTGCGCGGCCCAGAATGGCAGCGTCAGCAGCACCAGGATGTCGGCCACGGCCAGGTGGAGGATGAAGGTGTCGGTGACGCCCCAGGTGTTTCTGCTCCGAGCCAGGACGGCCAGGAGGAGGGCGTTACCCACAATCCCCAGCACCAACACCAGCGAGTACAGCACCGGGACGAATAGCGCTTGGAACTGCATCCTCTCTTCGGGGAGGCAGACGTCGCCGCTGCAACAGCTGTCTTCAGCGGTAACGTTGGAGGAGATGTTCCCAAAGTAGTCCAGATAGTTGGAAAGATCCAGGGAGAACTTCTCACCGGTTTCAGCAATGCTCTACAAAGCCGGTCCCCAAATAACACATACACACAAAAAAGAGGCGGGTTCATTCTCTTGTGATACCTATTGTAGCCACTAGGGGGTGCACAGCGATATATGAGCAGGATAGAGGTGACACAAACCACAATTTCCACACCATGTGAACCCTTGACATGCACACACACACAGGAAGAGTAAAGTTAGAATGCGTATAATAAAAGTGAATTGTAATCAAATTGCAATAATTGCTGTACATGAATTATTGCAAAATAAACGCTGAAGTCCATGCACGCTAACAACTGATGCTAATGCAACCTATCTTTCCTTTTGTTCATGCAGGCCGCTCCACTCCCTTGTTTTTGTTGCTGTGTTTGGGCTTGTTTGCTGTATTTGCTGTATCGTGCTCATGTCGCGTTGCTCCTCTGCCAATGGCTTAGCGTTTTTTTGTTTTTTGGTTGTTTTTTTTTTACATGAGGAAGAGAAATTTGCACGCGTTTGCTTTAGATACGGCAAAAAGGAAGCGTGAATGTTGTGGCAGGGAGAGAGAGGCATGGAGGGGATGAGGATTTCAGCTGCAAAACACCAAACTAAACTTAGGAACGTACAAGCGATTATTTGAATGTCTTAACTTTTAATACCGCAGAGGATGCCTCGCTGTAAAAGCACAAACTGAATAATCGTATTCACATCCTCTCGCTCAACCACATCACTCTGTGGTCTCTCACCACCAGGCAGAAGCCATTAGAGGAGAGCGTGAAGCAAACGTGTCAGAAAGTAGAAAGCAGAAATAGTGAATGTTTTGTACTCCTTAACAGCCAATGTAACAGGGATGCCAACCCAGCTGAAATATCCCTCTGAGCCCATGTTGGTAAGTCCTCAAATCCTCTCATGTGGGTTTTTTTCCCAAAGAATTACCAAACAAATTTTTCACAAAAGGTGTGAAATGTGAGACGCGGCTGCACCTAAGCGGAGAGCTCACCTGCAAATAATCTGAAAAATCCAGATTTTCCATGCTGCCCGCTGTCTGTGATCGCCGAGGCCTGACGTGTGTGACCTGTGTGTGCCAGATGTTCGATGTATATGGAGATGAGGGGAGAGAGAGACACACAGGAACACGGACGCGAGACACGCACGCAGACACACACGCACACACACACACACACACCAACCTAAATGTGACTGAAATGCTGTTGTCTGAAATGTCTAACCAGCATAAGATACTTCATGCTGGGTTAGATAAGATAAGATAAGATAAGATAAGATAAGATAAGATACTTCATGATGGATACTTCATGCTAGATGTATGAAATTTGTTGTATGTGTATGATTTGAGGAATTTCCAACAAAATTGTGATTTCTCACTAACTTCTCTTTGCTGTCATCATCATCGTCATCATTATCATCATTTCAACATACGGTATTGTCCCAATGGTACGACAACAATTTAATCTGTTTCAGTAAAATGTTGTCAAAGTGAAGATCTTATTGTCATAAAACCACAAAAATGAAAAAAAAAGCATGCCATTGTAGCTTTGACCGTCCTTCGAACGTTTCCTTCGTGCAGGTCGACATGTGTCTTCTAACTCCTCGAGCTTCTCAATTGTCCTTTATAACCGACAATCAACCTCAGTCGAACAGGACCCACACATGGTGCAACCAGCGGGAGCGATACACCACTTCCCCCATCAGTTGTCACACATAAATCACCAGATATGTCTTTTCATTCATCATTCTGAACTGCCACTCTGCCTGACTGTAGCTCTGTTGGTTTCTTGCCAAGTCAAGTCAAGTCAGTTTAATAGCACCATATCATAACAGATGTTATGTCGAGGTGCTTTGCAAAATGGAGCAGGTAGTGCTCCTCAACATGTGAACAGTCAAGGTCTATGGGATGGACACACAGAGACCAAACATATCCCCCATTATTATAACAGTGGCGAGAAAGAACTTCCATAAAAGCGATGAAGCCTTGGGCTGCGGGTGGGCGGCCATCTGCCTTGACCAGTTAGATTGAAAGAGAAAGGGAAGGAGAGAGAGACAGAGAGAGAGACAGAGAGAGAGAGACGGGTGTAGGGATGCACAGGTGTAGGGATGCACAGCAGCAGGACCAGGACCCAGATGTTTGGAGGTCCATCATCACTGGTTGTGAAGCTTCCTGGTCTCTTCCCTGGATTGCCATGAGTTTGTACATTCGACCACGTTTTTAAAGATAAGTGCTATGACATCAAAAGTGGGATATACTGAATGCTGTCTCTCCTAATCAGACCAGGTCTTCCCATGAAGCCTATGTCATTAAGTGTCGACAGTCTTGCCAGACTGTCTTGTGATTATTATCAGTTTGACACCTCTAATGATTACCACACTTAGGAACAAGAGCACTGACAAACCCAAACACACACACACACACATGCTTGCACACAAACTTGCACACATCTATACACACAATTGCGCACACACACACATGCGCGCACACACATCTAATGCACCTGTGTTTCTGATGTTTTTTTCGAGACATCCGTCTGTTTTCGGTCTCTAGCCTTGGAAAAAAAAAGGTGTGAACACTTGTTTTCACACCTAGCACCACCCCTCACACACACACACACACACACACACACACACACACACACACACACACCATCCCCCCCGCTGTGCACTTCTCACAATCCAGAGGGTGCAGCTGCTCTGGACGCGTCTTCGATACACTCCTGACTACGTCATAAGTAGAGGACGCAGCTGGACAATAGACAAATGACGTGATATGTTCAGATGGAGTGAATATACAATACACAGCAGATGATGCACTGAGTAAAGAGATTAATCGCTTGATTTCGTTAGCAGTTGCTCACCGTCTAATTTCAAATTTGAAAATGTGATTTGTCTGGTCGTCTAGTGAGTGAGCTCAGGGATGCAGGGAGCAGACATCAGGGATGGCCGACGGATCGGAGTTCAACAACACATTGACACTCCGTCACAGATTTGGACCATTTCCCTTGAGATTTCGAGAAATGAAAAACATCAAAATCTTGCCACGCACTTCTTCCGACTGTACAGCAAGTGCACTGCCACATATGCATTCAGAAATGTTTCCATTTCATGTAATGAATGCTATATACAATTAATGTGCTATGCATAGTGGTTTAAAAACACAATTCTGACTAATTCTGTGTATTCGCACTGCCTTCAGTTCCATGCAGCATCAAGAGGAAGTGAGAGAACTGAAACTGTATTTTGAAAAAAAAAAGCATTTTCGTGTTTGATGGCTTGCCCTTCCTCTCACTCTAACTTTGTCTCTGAACATTTGCCGGCTGATGCCTCTGACAGGCTGCTGTAAATAAAATGAATGAATGAAAACTGACATTTGTAATGTTTGGAACACAGTCAGACATCTTGGATTTGGCAGGTAATCGGACTCAACACATTATCAGATATGACAACACAGACTGTTGCAGACCAGTATTAGTTGTCAGATCACAAAGTTAGTGCATCATCATACACCAACAGTGGGCAAACTACGGCCCGTGGGCCACATCAGGCCCGACAGTCCTACTAATCGTGCCCGCCAAAGATTGGTTCAGAATTCACAATTTTGACTGCATTCAAAACAAACAACAAAAACTACAACAACAAAACTAATACCAGACTTCAATGCACTCGCAAAGATGGGTGAACAAAAAAAATAGTCCTATTAAAAGGTAAATTATGTAATGCCGTTATGCTTTTTTTTCAGTTTCTGTTTGATATGCTGGCACTTTTTGTTGCTAATGGGAGATATGTTGGGTCCCTGTGTGTCCACCCTGTAGACCTTGACTGTTTACATGCTTAGGAGCACTACAAAATGGAGTAGCAAATCCATTTTGTAAAGCGCCTTGAGATAACTCCTGTTGTGATTCGGCGCAATACAAATTAAATTGACTTGACTTGACTTTTGCTGACACAAGTCTATGTGGCCCCTGAGCCCAAATGTTTGCCATACACTGCATCACATCACATGTGACTCAGGTGATTTTTTATCAGCACATCACTAACATTGTATTGCGCCTTTGATGTTTTCAATTTTTCACTGAAAATTCAATTTAAATTTTAACTGTTAAGATCAAATTTGATATCCAATCCGCTTTACCGTTAGTGCGGTAAAATTAAACCGCCTAGGCGGCTGAGGCTGCTATATCTTAGAGCCCCACTAGATAGCAGCAGTGTGAGTGAGGGGACTGGTCGGATGAGGCAATGAAGAGAATTCAAGTTTGCCTCTGAAAGATTACCAGCCGAAACTTTCGACCCACTGGCGGATCCGATTATGTAATGTGTGGTGTTTATGAAATAGTGGGGGAAACTGCCGTGGCTAAAAACGGCAAATTTAAAAGCGCTGCAGCTGACAAACTCTGGAGCTCCACCAGAGGTAACGATGTCACTGACAAACACGGTCCGGTGACGCCATGGGGAGCGTAACGTCAATCTCGTATCCTCTTAACCGGCTGTTCAAACACAAACTAAAGCGATTGTGGTCCGTATTTGATTATCTCCTGCCACTGCTGATCAAACGAAACACACTTCCAGGCACGACATGGCCGACAGCACGGACATGGACTCGGACATGGATCCCGAAGAGGTCCAACAAGCGGTCCCCCTGCGTCTGGACCTGACCTGCCCCGTGTGTATGGAGATGTACCGGGACCCGATGGCGCTCCGGTGCAGCCACACTTTGTGCCGAAAGTGTCTGGAGAGCTGCGCCCGGGTCAGGAGCACTTGTCCCATATGCAGAGAACCCTTTAGGCAAGAAGACGCTGTCCGCGTCCTGGCGCTCGCCAACGCGTGTGAGACTTATCAGAAGACGGGCTGGCGACCACCGCCCGTTCTGATCAGCGCCGATTTCTGCAACCATCACCAGAAGGTGCTGGAGCTGTACTGCGAGAATGACGAGGTGCCCCTGTGTGTGGAGTGTGTCCCCCTGCATACCACGCACAGGCTGCTGGGGATCCAGAATGGAGCGTCCCTGTGTCGGGTACGGAGGGCCGGCCAGACCTTACTTGGGTGTTAAAACATTCACATGACGTGGATATTAGAACTTTACACATTTGCTTCAAGATGTGCAAATTGTGCAATTATGCTGTACATAATTTCATGCTTACATACATTAACCTGACAAGTTCCAGTCTTCCCATCCAGTGTAAACAAGGTACACACCACCCCGGGACCCTTGTATACATGAGCACCTTGTTCTCAAACACCTTGTTCTATGATCAAGCACCTTGTTATGTTATACTCATGTCTTCTCTTATTATGGGTATGCACCTTGGGTAGGACTATATGCAATATTGTTGTTTGTTGGACTTGTTCATGACAAATAAAGCCTGAGTCTGAGTCTAATTTTTCATCCCGCAGTGTCACCTCAACTTAAAAGTTGGCATGTTGGAAAAGAAGTTGGACTCCTACCAGAAATTGTCACATAACCTCAGCAACACCAAGGAGCACATCAAGGTACAGTCAGTGACATGTTGATGATCTGATCACATCCATTGACCATGGTGGTCCAATCGTCTCAAACTCTTCCTCCCATGGCCTCATGCAGCATCAGGCCGCGCAGGCGGAGAGGCACATCATGGCCGAGTTTGAGAGGCTGCGCCAGGCGCTCCTCGGCGAGGAGAACCGCCGCCTGGAAGCCCTGGTTGACGAAGAGCAGCAGAAGACAGAAGCCGCACAGGGGCTGAAAACCAGAACGAAAAGGGACATGGTCGGCCTGCGCAAGCTGATAGACTCCTTGAAGATGGAGATGGGAAAAGAGGACATTCCCCTCTTGCAAGTAAGGGCGATTTCAGGACGGCCGAGCCTGGCGAGCAAACGCGTTTACCTTCCAGAAACAGACCTCGGCTCATGTTTAAGCTCAGTATGTATGAGCGATAAAGTAACTGTTTGTGCTGTCTCCTGTATTTCAGAACTTCCAGAGTGTAAAACAAAGGTATGTAAGTGCAAACCCTACTTATCATGTGAGCACCTCGCAAGCATCATAGTTAATACTTGATTGCCGTGTCATGGATACTTATACCTTACTTTGTGATTTCTTCTATAGTGCTGTATGGACAGAGGAAGACAATCGGATGCCGAATGACGCCCTTTTGGACATGGGAAAGCATATTGGCTCTTTGAGCTTTAACATCTGGAAGAGCTTGCAGGATCACGTGCAGTACTGTGAGTACCACGTACATCAACATATTCGTCACTCTGTTTGTTTTAATAACACTTAAAAAGATGATGTTTCCTTTTGTCCTGCTGTGCACAGACCCAGTGGTACTGGACCCAAACACAGCCTCCCCTTGGCTGTCCCTGAGTGAGGACCTGACCAGTGTCAAGGAAGCTTCAGAGCAGCTCTGCGTCCCAGACATCCCTGAGCGCTTTAAGCCCTGCGTCTTCGTCCTGGGTGCCGAAGGTTTCACCTCTGGCAAACACAAATGGGACGTGCATGTTGCCGACCACCCCAAGTGGATAGTGGGGGTGTGTCGAGAGTCGGTGCCTCGAAAGAAGAAGTTCACCATGTCGCCAAACCGTGGGGTTTGGGCCATCGGGCTGAATGCGGGTGTCTTCTATGCTTTCACGCAAGAATGCCAAGAGCTCAATGTGCAGCAGCGTCCAGGGAGTATTCGCGTCAAACTCAACATGGAGAGGGGGGAAGTGTCGTTTTGGGACGGGGGGACGGCAACACACCTGGTCACTTTGAATCACAACTTTAATGAGAAAATCTTTCCAATCTTTAGCCCAGGGTTGCAGAATATGCCGATGATTTTAGATCCAGGAAAAATCTCTGTGCACACGGATAGAGGAATTCTCATAAATTAGTACACTTTGATGGAAAAGTGGATGAATTCAGTGAGGTCATAATTGTGACAAATACAACATCTATGCATTTGACCCTCGTCGTTATTTATCAAGCAGTTGGCCGATCAGCTCAGAGTTTGGTGTCTTCCTCAAGGACGCCGTAGTGTCAGTGCTCAGACTGTCTTCACATCCTGAGACAGGTCTTTGCATTGTGACACTACTCAGGAAACTTACGTCTATTCTGATAGTTTTGAAGTGCATTTGTGCTTGAACATTTAACTGTTCAATTAATAAATCAGTCCACTTAATTCATGACCAGAGAATGAAGATTCACTTTGTATCGCTGAAATTTTCTGTTGAGCTAAACAGTTATGTCAATAGAGGAATTCTATTTTAGTAACTTCATGTTTTCTATACATTTCAGAAATATTGACAGAAATACAGACAAAAATCTGTCTGTATCCAGACAGAGGGAGATTGGTGGGTCATAGCAAAACAAGACTGCCTGTTTTGGCGCCATTTTTGCCCTGAGAGTGCTGATGAGAACATACAGAGGATCAGAGGCAGTTACATTAACCTAGAGAAAACATGACACCGCACCAAGAGAGGAACTGTTGTACAATATGAGGAAGTCAAGAGAGGCAGAGAAGTATGCTGAGGTGGTGCAGGACATATATTAGGATAACAGGTGTGCGGCCAGTGAGGCCAATATGAGGCTGTATGTTGACATGATTTGACCTACTTGCTGCCTGCTCTTGACGCGTGCGTGGGTAGTAACCGCAGGCAGCGGGGGTGAGATTTCACTTCTATCCGCCATGATGCAGGTGTTGGCGAGCTGATGGCGTAACATCCCTCTATTTTCCTGTATCGTTTGAGATGTTGCCTTATCTCTTTAGCCACGCTAACTAGTCTCCACTTATCAGTCCCTTCTTGTTTACTCATTACACCTCACACGCACACATCAGCTATTGTTTTAGCGGTGTTTTCCCGACATATGTGAACTTAATTGTTAATAAGATTATTCTTGAAATTACAAGTATTCACATGAACGCCAATTAAGCCATAAAATGTTCACTGTGGTGGATGAAAACAGTAGAATAAAACCCGCCGCAGCTGCAGTAGCTGCTATGCTCTAAGATCACCACCAGAGGGCAGCAGTGTCTCGGTAAGAGCCGGTCCGACGACACATCGAGGGCAACTCCTCTTTCAGGAAACGTCCCCATCTGTGCCCCGTGTGTCTGTCTGTCTGTCTTTCTGTCTGTCTGTCTTTCTGTCTGTCTTTCTGTCTGTGTGTGGTTCTTGCCCCAGTCCTCTCGACCAACTTTTCCCTCACGTTGCGGTTGCACCCGGACAATCTACGTCGATGTAGAGTGAGTGTAGTGCGTATGTGATTCTTTCCTGCTCGGCTGTTGGCAAAAACGAAAGTAATCTGCGCGCATTTCCTGGTACGCCATGGCCGACAGCACCGACATGGACATGGACGAGGATGCGGTCGAACAAGCGGTCCCCCTGCGTCAGGACCTGACCTGCCCCGTGTGCAAGGAGATGTACCGGGACCCGATGGCGCTGCGATGCAGCCACACTTTGTGCCGAGATTGTCTGGAGAGCTGCGCTCGGGTCAAGAGCACTTGTCCCATATGCAGAGAACCGTTCAAGGAAGAAGACGCCGTCCGCGTCCGGGCTCTCGCCAACGCGTGTGAGACTTATCAGAGGACGGGCTGGCGGCCGGCGCCGGTACTGACCAACGCCGATTTCTGCAACCTGCACCAGAAGGTGCTGGGGCTGTACTGCGAGAAGGATGAGGTGCCCCTGTGTGTGGAGTGTGTCCCACTGCACAACGCGCACAGGCTGCTGGGGATCAAGGATGGAGTGTCCGTGTGTCGGGTATGGAGGGCCGGCCAGACCTTATACTTTCGTTTTTGTGGATTCACTGCTCCAACGCTATTTTTATAGTTTGTCTTCGGTCGCTGCCATAAGGTCTCAGTCTCGTCTTTGTGCATCTTTACCCATTTGCCTTTAAAATGTTATTTTTCATCCTCCAGCATCAGCTCAACTTCAAAGTCGGCATCTTTGAGAAGAAGCTGGAGTCTTACCAGAAATTGTTACAGAACATCAGCAACACCACAGAGCACATCAAGGTACAGTCAGTGAAGTGTTGATGATTCAATTCAACTCTATTCAATTCAATTGGTGATTCAACATCAAGGTACAGTCCGTGACATGTTGATGATCTGAACACATCCATTGACCATGGTGGTCCAAACGTCTCAAACTCTTCCTCCCCTTCCTTCATGCAGCTGCAGGCCGCGCAGGCGGAGAAGCAGATCAAGGCCGAGTTTGAGAGGCTACGCCAGGCGCTCCTCAGCGAGGAAGCCCGCCGCCTGGAAGCCCTGGCTGGCGAAGAGAGGCAGAAGATTGAAGCTGCACAAGAGCTGAGGTCCAGAACGAAAAAGGACATGGTCGGCCTGCGCAAGCTGATAGACTCCGTGAGGATGGAGATGGGAAAGGAGGACATTCCCTTCTTGCAAGTAAGGGCAATTTCAGGAAAAGCCGAGCCTGGCGAGCAAACGTGTTTGCCGCTCAGAAACAGACCTTGGCTCATCGTTTAAGCTCAGTTTGTATGAGCTATAAACTAACAGCCTTTAATGTCCTCTGTATTTCAGAACTTCCAGCATGTAAAACAAAGGTATGTAAGTGCACATTTCACCATTTCTGTGACAAACAAACCCAATTTATCATGTGGATACCAAGCAAGCATCATAGATGATACTTGATATTATCATGTCGTGGAGACTCATACCTTAATGACACTTTGTGATTCCGTCAATAGTGCCGAATGGACAAAGGAAGACAATCGGATGCCGAGGGACGCCCTTTTGGACATGGGAAAGCATGTTGGCTCTTTGAGCTGTAACATCTGGAAGAGCTTGCAGGATCATGTGAAATACTGTGAGTACCACGCATGTCATTCTCTGTTTGTTTTTGTAACCTCAGTAACTTTAATGATGATGTTTCCTTTTGTCCTGCTGTGCACAGACCCAGTGGTACTGGACCCAAACACATCCTGCCCTTGGCTGTCCCTGAATGAGGACCTGACCAGTGTCAAGGAAGCCTCAGAGCGACTCGGCGTCCCAGACAACCCAGAGCGCTTCGAGCCCTGCGTCTTTGTCCTGGGTGCCGAAGGTTTCACCTCAGGCAAACACAAGTGGGATGTCCATGTTGCTGACCACCCCAAGTGGATAGTGGGGGTGTGTAGAGAGTCAGTGCCTCGGAAGAAGAAGTTCACCATGTCGCCAAACCGCGGGGTTTGGGCCATCGGGCTGAGTAAAGGTGTTTACCATACCCTCACTCAAGAACGCCAAGAGCTGAAAGTGCAGCAGCGTCCGGAGAGTATTCGCGTCAAACTCAACATGGAGAAGGGGGAAGTGTCGTTTTGGGATGGGGGGACGGCAACACACCTGGTCACTTTGAGTCAAACGTTTAACGAGAAAATCTTTCCAATGTTTGGCCCGGGCCTGCAGAGTACGCCGATGACTCTAAATCCAGGAAAAATCTCCCTACACACAGCTAGAGGAATTCTCATAAATTAGTTGGTGCCAACAGACTTTTATGGAGAAGCCAGAGCATTCAGAGAAATCATAATTGGGACAAGTGTTACATATGCGGCTAAAACGTTGTCAAGGAGCATCAATCTGTGTTTAATAAATCAATCGATCCTCTTAATTCACGACCAGAGAATGTCGATTCAGATTGTATTACTGTTGTTCTCCAGTGACGTAAGGTCAAGGAAGGCAGGAGAGGCTCTACCTCACGTGTCATCATAGAAAGAAGAGAAGGGAAAATGGAAAATAAAATGAAATGGTTATATTTATCCTGTGATTTGCACCATAAAGTTCTTTTTAAACATGCCCTTTAACTGCTGCCAATCAAGTGTAAGTGAGCGACTGAATAGGGTTCATGTTCACTAATCAAAACAGCCATAATGAAAGAAGAATTCCGTTTTAGCAATTTTACGGTGTATACCTCTCAGACAAACAGTTAAATTAACAGAGTTTGATAAGGACATTTTCTCTATTCCCTGTGTGATCTAAGAGAGCGGACCTGGATACAGTTAAAATATCTGATGCATTGAATGAGTAGTTTGACAGCTTAATAATAATGCATCAATGACTACTACAAGTTTGTTTACACTGCACAGCCAGATGTTCCAATCCTTCCATTTAATGTCCGCTAGGGGGCAGTGTTGGGTCGTGTTCCCACTGTCTTTTGTGTGGTAGTTACCGGCCGTTGCTGGCCCCTGTATGTAGCGCCTACACAGGCGTCTGCCTGCATGATGGACCGCCCCGAAGCCCTCCGCTGACTTCACAGCTCAATGTTTATCCACCATCAGCTAATAGTGTAACGGCGGTGCTTTCTCAAACATACCTACCCGGTTATACAATGAGCCATCATTTGCAAGGGTGGTCTACTACCATGACGGAGCTCGGTTTGACGATTGCGCATCTGGATTTGGCACAGCTTGCTAACAGCAGCTAGCGGACAGGCTAGCAGACCCTCCGGAGCTTCGCCCCCTCCTCCCCCGGACAGCAGCCGTCCGCAGTCCGGGGCTTATTGTCAGCCTCTACAAGGAGATAACAGCGAATGAAGGAGCTACACTTATCAAAAGAAGAAAAAATGTAAAATACAATGTATCCAGACAGAAGGAGACCGGTGAGTTACAGCAGCGCAGCTTAGCTAAACTAGCCAGCTAACGGGCCTCGGGCTTTAAACCGTGTTTAGTTAGCGTAGCCCCGTGCATAGAGTTAGCTTTGTTGTGATAGCACAGGGAGGCGTTTTTTCTGTTCTTTACACCCATTTAATGGGTCAGTTTCCCCTCCGGGATTCAGGCATTCAATGGGTATCACGTCGATTTATTTCCCTTATTGTATACAATCCAGTCAAGATTGCAGCTGTTGTGCAGAGAGATTTATTCAGTGAAATGTACAGCTGCGTTGCTGTCATACCTGGTTTGTGATGTGCATCAGTATGTTGAAAGAAGCAAATTGATTCATAGTCGCGTTAAATGTGAGGTTAGAATTGAATTTATACTGTTGACATCCTCTGAAACCTGACAGCAACAGGCACAGTTGCTGTCGTGATATTAAAGGGGCCATCAAGCAAGAGCCATTTTCAAATCAGCATAGAATACTGCAAGGGGCATGTGCGTATCCCATCCTGCCCCCATCTGTGGCCTATTTGGCCGATGTGGGGCTATTTGCTGACACGGTTTGACCTACTTCCTTTCCGCCTGCCCCTAATGTGTGCGCGTGTAGCAATCTCAGGTAGCAGATGAAATTTCACTTCTATCTGCCATCGTGCAGGTGTTGGCGAGCATGGCGTACCCGCTGCCTGCCATTCTGATGCTGGCAGTCCTGCTGCTGAACCAGGCTCCAGGTTGCGAGGCAGGGGACTGTAAAGGCCACAGGCAGGTGCTGAGGGGACCACCAGGCTATGTCACGGATGGACCAGGGAACTATTCAGTCAATGGGAACTGCGAGTGGCTCATTAAAGGTATGAAGAGATGACATAGTCTGTCAAATCTTTTCCCTAGAGAACCCGATCATGTCTCAGTTTCTCTCATGTCCCTTTCTTCCCCACAGCCCCCAGCAGCAGTCACCACATTGTCTTGAATTTCACATTTATGGACACAGAATGCACCTATGATTACCTGTTTGTGTATGATGGAGACTCATACCAGAGTCCGCTCATCGCCAGTCTGAGCGGCAACACTTTACCACAGTCCATTGAAGCAAAGTCTGGCAAGGTGACGTGTTAAGAAATGACCACCCAGACCACTCTCCTCACGTTGAAAGCTGATGACAACATAACATTCCCCTGTTTTCCTGCGTCGTTCTAGATGTTGCTCCATCTCTTTAGCGACGCCAACTACAATCTCCTGGGCTTCAACGCTACCTACACCTTTTCTCTGTGTCCCGGAGCCTGTGGTGGTCATGGCCGCTGCGACGCGTCTACGTCTAAGTGCCTGTGCCACCAGGGTTGGGGTGGCGTGTCCTGCACGACTCCTCTTTGCTCTCAGGCTTGCTCTGCGCACGGCCATTGTGATAAGGTATGGATAATAAGTGTGGAAGTCCCTGTTAGGTATAATCTTATAGAGCTGTGTGACATCCTCACCGCTCTGATGTCTGACTGTCCTTTCTCTTTTATTTTACAATGTCTTTCCAAGGAGGGAGAGCGGTGCGTGTGTCACGCAGGTTTTCTAGGTGAAAACTGCCAGCTTGGTATTCATGACAATAACGGAGCGGGCCAGTGGTGGCATGTGAGTCAGGGACAGCCCTCCACTCCACCTAGAACAGCCTCTGCCGGAGTCTACCTGTCGTCCACTGGTGCTCTGTACATGTTTGGAGGTGAGCCAGATAAAGCCAGATAAAGAGCAACTGTCACCTTCCCCAAACATTCAAACCTTGTTTTTTTACTAACCAGTGTTTGCAGTTTTTATCAAAAACACTGTGACTGCAATTGCAATCAATCAAGATATTTACCAAGCGCTAACATGGGATTGTGTATGAATGTCTTCTTTTGATAACCTAAGATCACATTTTGGTCACATGTTCCTGTGTCAACGCAGATCAGTTTTGTTTTACACATTTGGTCGTCTGTTGTGTTTGAAACCATTTCTGTACTGTGCTTTTTCACCAGGGTTTGACCTAAATCGAGCTCTGGGTGACTTGATCAAATACAACTTCATGTCCAACCAATGGGAGACCATATCTTATGGCCACTCCCCCGTAAGTGGTTGCAGCACTCGTGCTACTCTTCACACTCTGCTGTGCGGCATCCCATTGTGAAAACTCTTCAACATCCTCTTTTAATTCTGCTCCCCCACACTTCCTCTCAGGCTGCTCGTCACTCCCACACAGCTGTGGAGTGGAAGGGTAATATGGTGATCTTCGGCGGGGAGCTGGCTAGCGGCGCTCTTGCTAGCGATGTCTGGATGTATAGGGCGATTCAGGATGACTGGCAGGAGCTCGGCCTCTCCAACTCGCCCGGCGCTCCAAAGTTAGCCAATCATGCTGCTGCTGTGGTGGATAATTATCTCTACGTGTTTGGAGGTTGGTTACAGGCAATATACAACATTTAATATGGATGGAGATAATCAGCATTGACGTATTTTGCTCCTTGTTTTTGTATCTCCCAAGGTCGCACAGAGGAAGACATGTTTTCATCATCTCTTTACCGGTTCGGCCTACATGGTTCTGGGCTGTGGGAGACTGTCCAGTCCACTGGTGGTAAACCCCCAGCCACTGCTGGTCACTCCATGGTCTTCCACAGCCCTTCCAGAACGCTGCTGGTCTATGGAGGCCACAGACCCACTACTGTCAGGTACATGCACAATCTGGTGCATAGACTCTGCACTGATGCAAGAATCAAGTACATCGGCATAAATTCCATCAATGAACGACAGTATGATGGAGCGTATCCACGGATAGATTGGAAATGTGTGGTTTGTCTCATTTCATTCCTCCATCCGTTTCTCTTTTTTCTCCAGGTTTAGTGTGAGGGTCAACAACACAGACGTGTTCCACGTAGACAGACGGTTTTGGACGTCTTTCCGCTCCCGTTACCCAGCCACCGGTCCCAGAGAGAGAGCCTTCCACTCGGCCACCATCATAGGAAACTACATGGTTGTCTACGGTGAGAGAGGATTTCTGGAGATGATGAAGACGATAATCTGCGTCCGTCTCTGCCTCCTCTCTCAATGCTTTTCTCGCTGTCTTCCAGGAGGAAATGTTCACATTCACTACCAAGAGGAGAAGTGCTATGATGAAGAAATCTTCTTTTATCATCTGGGCTGCCATCAGTGGATCTCAGCAGGGGAGAGCTTGTCACTTGGTGCGTTCCTCAAGGCTGATTCTATTCTTCGACCCACTCACGTGCACACTCACACACGTCGTAGTCACACAAACATATTACACATCCTTGTAAAGTGCCTCAGTCAATGGTGTAAACTCGTTTTTCCCAAGGTGGAGATGGTGTGAGGGGTCGCTACTCACACGTTGCCGCGGTGATGGAGGGGCGAGTACTGCTGGTTGCTGGCGGTTACAGCGGTGTTGCGCGAGGAGATCTGGTGGCCTACAAAGTCCCTCTCTTCATCAGCAGTAATCAGGTTGACAGGGTGAGTCATTCAGCCAAGGCAATCATGGCACTTGAAACACTGACCACATTGTCCTTAAGGATTAGACTGTCGTAAAACCAAACAATAGCAATTTGGTTTTACTGAAGAGATGGAAAATCACCTGTTCACAGCTAAATGACACAGTGACTAATGCATAATTTATATGTGTTTTGTTTCTTCTTGCCAGGATGCAGTTTGTGCTGAAGCGCAAGATGAAAACATGTGTCTGAAGAACCCCGAATGCAGCTGGTGTGAAGGCCGCTGTCGAGAGTACCAGCCAGCTGATCCGGTAACGCTAACTCCCAACTTTGAGAAACTGACAATCAGCTGTTTTCAACATACATCTCTGACCACAGCTACTGGTTGCGTTTACAGTGCGGCAGCAATGGGTGCCTGGGCCTGGCCCGCTTTCTGTCCGACTGCCAGTCCTGCCTGGTGTTCAGCGGCACCCCCGCTAATCTGTCCAGAGCCCCCGGTGAATTTGCTTGGTGTGTCCAGAACGAGTCTTGCCTGCCGGTGTCAGGTGAGACCCGGAGAGGGAGGAAGGAGGGCAGAACAGAAGGGGCGCGCCTCAAACAAACGTGACGGCTGTTGGGAGTCGACATGGGAGGGACTAGACTCCTTTCTAGTGTGTTTTGCGAAAGCCAGAATGAGTGGATGTTGACTGGACGGCACGCGGCAGAGATTGGACAGGCCAGCCGGGCCTGATTCGACTTGCCTCTCCAATCACGCTCTTTGCAGGTGGCGTTCAGTCAAGCTGGTTCACTCCTTTCCAAACACACCTGAAAGAAAAATAAGAGTCTCTAAGGGCACTCGTTTCAGCGCAGTCGCACACCTCAGCTTCAGTGTGAGTTAGCATGAGGTCAAGTGTGTTCTTTGTTGACTGACCTCTCCCTCTCGGTCTCGCAGAGCGAAGTGCGTGCCGTGTGGACCAGATCTCGGGGGCGTACGGCTGGTGGGGGGAGCGTACCCGTTTCCTAACCTCCCTCCCCTCCTGTCGCACCGAGAACTATGTCCCGGGACTGCACCTGCTCACCTTCCAGCACCCCCGCAACGACTCCCAGCCTGACAAGGTACGGAGTCCGAATCTCAGTTTGCAACTAACACCGGTTGTGGCTGCTATGACCTCAGCCCTCCACTTATACTCATCCCTCCTCCCTTCCTCCAACTCTGCTTTGCCACTCTGACTCTGCTGCCAACCTCCAAATTAACGTAAACTCAGCACCACACAGCGCGCTGGAATAAAAGCCAAACCGGCTGAATTGGAAAAGAAAATAAATTTTGTGCGTGCATCAGCTGCACCTGAATATAACCCACAGGTTTTCATGATGTAGCATGAGATGTTTACACAGAAAGACGGTAGACAGAAGATTTAGTTGAAATAGTTTTAATTCAAGACGTGCTTTTTATCAAACTGTGCCTGAAAACAGTAGCAGTAGCAGCAGTAGTAGTAGCAGCAGCACAGCATCAACTCAACACCAACACGAAAGTAACACGCCTGGTTAGAAAATCAGCTTTAACATCCTCTGAAAGCCTTTGTCGTCTCTTTACACTGACTTTATTCTTCCCGCTGCTGCCGCCAATGTCTCACTAATGACTCATTGATGCCAGGCTCATGTGCAGTGGCTCTGTGTCCCTCTTTGATGGCCAGATCGATTTTCTTTACCATAAAAGCTGCACCATTTGCATTTCTGTTTTTTTTCTCCATGACGAGTGTGTGCGCGTGATGTGCAAAATGACCTCATCAAAAATCAAAACTACCAGCCGTGTCTTCTTTGACGCATAAACTCTCCCCTCATACAGAACATCTTATTTTTGCACTTCTCACTACACTGCCCCCTGGTGTCAGTTAGACAGTTTTAGCTGCACAAGTTTAGAAACTGCAGTTTTAGCAGCGCAAGAAAAAAGTTGCGGCTTGTGGTCTGAACTTAATGGTATAAAAAATTGTAAATAACGTAGTTTGACTCTGCATTTCCTTTTCAATTTCTCTTCGTCACTGACTTTTCATGTTGTTTTTTTCCCTCCCTTTGTTTTGAAATGCGCTTATAGCAGCCTCCTTTTCAAGTAGTGTGTCAAACCTGTGGAGCAGTATTTAGAGAATAGTGCCTGTGTTGATGTGTCTCCACTCCCATCCATCCTCCGACTGCCCTTCATCCTCCACCCTCTTTACCCCCTTCTACCCCACCATCGGCAGGTGTCCATCCTCCGCAGCACCAATATCATCCTTAGCCCCACTACTGAAATGGACGTAGCTCTTCAGTTCAGGGGCTTCGTCCACCCTCTCTGGGGGGCCCCTCCACCCGCACCTCCTCCCACTGAGACCGTGTCCATGTGGGCTCGTATTCAGAGGCTGCATTTCGAGGCCCGCATGGCGTCGGGGCCCAACTCTACCCAACTGGTGAATCAAAAGTCCATGGAAAATTTCCATATTAGATATTTCACAATTTGTCTACCTGTTGTTTGTTCAGTTTAGTTTAATTTATTTTTCACATATGTTATCTGCTTTTTACTCCGTTCTCCCTGCTTAACGTTTTGGCTGAGCAGGAGGTGGTTGGTCACTGGGCAGCCCAGCAGGAAAAGGAATTGAAGCTCCTGGCACGTGCAGATGGTGGTAAACTCTTTCCCAACCTGACCAGAGGTAACCACTACCTGGTTCAAGCAGAGGGCTACCTCAACAATTCAGGCTCTGGGCAGACCAGTGAGATGGCACTCATCTGGAACAGAACTGCTTTACCCGGAGGAAGCGTAAGTACCGCCCTGAGAAACAAGTCCAGAGAAGACAGAAAAAGCTAACCCGATGTTCCTCTCCGTCTTCAGGAAATCTCCTTCCTGTTCCTGGAGCCGTACCGCTCGGGCTCATGCTCGGGTTACATGTCCTGCCCGGCCTGCCTGTCCGATCAGTCTTGTGGCTGGTGCCCCTCCTCTTCCCGCTGTCTCCTGCGAGCTGGCCCCGATAAAGAGCCCTGCCTGGAGGAGCATGGAGCCGGGGAGCGCCATCTGCTGTTGGCCCCGCAGCACTGCACATTGTGTGAAGAGTACAGAGACTGCTCAGCTTGCACTCAGGTACATTGCCGACGAGGTCTGACGGCAGCGGCCATTCTCGGCTCATTACACACCTTCAGTGACTCAGTGTGGAGCAATTTTGGCTCACACAAAGATAACTTGGTCCGCAGGACCCTTTCTGCGAGTGGCAGATGAGCTTCAGCAAGAAAGGCGATTACCAGTGCAGCAGACGAGGACGACTGGATGGTTCAATTCGAGATCCAAGAGGGTGTCCTAAAGTCTGCAACCAGTAAGTTGTAAAAGTATACTGTATGATTGAGTGGGTTACTGCGATTATTAAACATGGGCAGCGAGAACTTGTAATTTTTCTGTTCCATTCTTTCCAAGGAGGAAGACATGTGGTGAGTGCCTCTCTAACTCCAGCCAGTGTGCATGGTGTGAGTCGGCCCAGGCCTGCTTCTATTTTGCTGCCTACCTCACAAAATACCCCTATGGAGAGTGCAGGGACTGGTACGACAGGTAAAAAGAACTCACAAGGTTTGAGATTTGACATTAACACACTGTTGTTTTGATGTCAGTCTGTGGTAGTATGTGGACTTTTAGCACATGCACCGCATAGCTGTTCGTCATTGTCATTTTATAGTTGAAATCTACATCACTCAAAAACACCTCAGGCAAACCGCAGATGCATTTTTATAATTCCACTACTTGTCTTTGCACTTTGACAATTTGTCTGTTGAACTGATGGCAAACAAAACCATTGACCTAATTTTGTTTCCCCTAATTTTCCCCTCCGTCAGTGTCCATTCTGTATCGCAGTGCAAGCAGTGCTCGGCATTAAACACTTGTACAGACTGTCTGCACACATTCCAGTGTGGCTGGTGTGGCGACTACAACAATCCAACAATCGGAAAGTGAGTACAGAAACCACCCTTTGGAAAGCATATTGTTGAGATGGACACATCTGGTCAGGCAGGATTCGTACTGATTCCAGCACCTAAGTGACTGATAAACGTTTGAATCGATGCAGGTTGTGCTTTTTGGTTCATTGAGACACATTTTGTGCTCTGTCCTTTTCTGTGGGGCGTATTTGTTTTACAGCTCTTTTTGTGGTCCTATCTGAAGTTTCATAAGTGCTGATACTTTTACGTTTCGCTCTTGTTCCCTCTCCATAGATGTCTGAGGGGAGACTGGGCAGGAATGAATGATCCCTCAGTGTTTAACTGCAGTGTTGCTGTGGCTGAAGTACAGGCTGCAAAGTAAGAGATATCTGTTAATCCTCCAGAGGCGGCACTCGTTGGGCCATTCTGTCCTCTTCAGACATTGTGCTGAGGAGGTAGAAGTAGTCCTATAAGTAGAATGTTTAACACCCTCCTTAACACGACTTTCAGGCTCCATACTCCAAGAAAACATGTCCTTGCAATCATTCACACTACTTCTTTCCTTATTGAACCCTCGCAGCCCTGAGCCTCAGACATCGGCTCCCCCTCGGCCCATGGACATGGAAATGGAGCTGGAGCACCTTGATGATGAGGAGCAGGACGCCATCTGGTCCTACCCCACCTGTCCTGACGTGGAGGAGTGCAGGCTCGGCCTCCACAACTGCCACCACTTTGCCACCTGCATCAACACGCCAACCTCCTATGAATGCCACTGCGAGAGGGGATACACAGGCGACGGTACACTGTACTGCAACCAGACGTAAGAGCCCTCTTTCCCTCTCTTGTACTCTTCACCAGCTCAGAGTATATTAAAAGTTTTCAGATGAGTATGTTTTTCTTATCCGGCAGTTGTTACAACGAGTGCCGTGAGGGCCAGTGCAGTGGAAGCCCGCGGTTTGAGTGCGAGTGTTCGCTGGGATGGACGTCAGATCCTGCGACTCTTGTGCTGAGCGGCGTGGAGTGTGACGTGGACTGTGGCTGCAACTTCCACTCAACCTGCATCACGGCGCCTGGGATCTGTGACGAATGCCAGGGTGAGACAGCCTGGAAGTCCCACACCCTCATCACGTTTAGATGTGGATACTCTGCATTCAACTGAGGCTAGAGCGTCTCAGATATCTCAGATTCTCTTAGATGACATCCTTGTCTATATAAAAGCGTGTTGTATGTGCTTATTGCTGTTGTTTGTGTCCACTCCCCACCCTGTCTTTCAGACTGGACTACAGGGCCTCACTGTGAGCACTGCCGTCCGGGTAGTTTTGGATCAGCGGTGGCTGCCGGTGGAGGCTGTGTGTCATGCGAATGCAACGGACATGGGGACCCTCTCCGTGGATTCTGCCACAACCAGACGGGCCAGTGCTACTGCACACACAACACCCAGGGGCCTCACTGCGAGTCCTGCCTCCCAGGTTACTACGGAGACCCCAGGTGAGAAGATTTGAAACATCGTTTGCTCCCAGATCATAGAAATGACTGAGACATTTGCCAAGATATTTCTCCATTTTTATTATCATCAGGAACAATGGCACATGCTACCGTCAGTGCCAGGGACGTTCTGTGCTGCTCTCCTCCTCTTCCTCCTCCTCTCCGGTGCCCCTCTCCTCTTCTCTTGGATGGCGAAGTGGCACGTCAGGGAAAGGAGGTCTCTCTCACTGCCTGTGGGTCCTGTCTGTGACAGAGAACCTGGCACCCTGTCTGCCCCAACAGCTGTGTCCCCCTGTGGCGCTCACCCTGCATCCAGACTCCCACACGCTTTGCACCGTGAGTATGGCACCAATACACACACTCAACACTCACACCTCACACCATTGTATTGACAACAGCACCCAAACTCTACCCCTCTTACTCTGTGGTGTACACTTACATTCTCCGTGGCTTGTATTACAGGGCTCCTATGTCTACGTGTTTGATGGCCTTCCACGTTTCCTGGGTAACGGAGTGGTACATTCGGATCACAACTTGATCGGAGCATTTTGTGGCACCTCAAGAACTCAGCCTATCACCGTTGAAGCAACATCTGGTACCCCTCCCTACCACCTCTACACACAAAAGATTCCCTCTCCTCCAAATGTTTAGATGAACATTTCTGACTCTGAAGGTCTCGCTCTCACCTCCAGGTGTCATCTCAGTCTATTTCGAAGCCAACGTCTCCTCGAACAAGCCCCAAGGCTTCAATGCGTCTTTCTGGGTACGTCGGTGCCACCAGAACTCCGACGACGGCGATGAGGGGTCCCCAGTGTGTCAGAGTGGGGCCGAGTGCCACGGGGGCCTCTGCCAGTGCCCCCATGGATTTGGAGGACCGCAGTGCAACCGCCCAATCTGCCCCCACAACTGTGGAGTCACAGAGGGGAGAGGATCTTGTAATACAGTGAGTGTGATGTATTCGCTTGGCTTGGAGCGCACACTCTAGGTTTTCTTATCCATCTCTTCTTTTTTTGTCAGTCTCTTGGAGTGTGCGTATGTGAAGACGGCTGGGCAGGCTCGGACTGCTCTGTACGTGTGGACTCCAACAGCCTGGTGTGGGAAACGCTGCTCGACACACAGCTGACAGCGGTGAGAACACACCACTGCTACACGCATACACCACTGTATTTCACATACAACTGAATTGGAGCGACTGATGGACCTACACACACACACACACACACACACAGAAAACGCTGACCATAAACTGTCTGATTTCATTGTGCACCACAGAACCAAGCCCACAGGTTCCTCCACAGGATGGGACACACACTGCTATCCGGGCCACAGGGAAACCTATGGATGTACGGGGGACTGTCCCTGTCCGAGGGGATTCTGGGAAATGTCTACAGGTTTGTAAGCCCCGAAACTGTGATTCAATGCAGTCGCTGCAGACCTAGCAGATGTTACCTTTCCCGCCGTGTTTCCTCGTAGATTTGCCGTGTCAGAGCGGCGCTGGACTCAGATGTTGACGAGTTCTGCCGAGGAAGGCGCTAACCCCAGCCCTCGCTACCACCACGCCGCGGCCCTGCTGACAACCCAGGAGTCCCTCTCCGTCCATCAAGGAGCCAGTCACAGCTTCATGTTGGTTGTGGGCGGAGTCACTCAAAATGGTGTTGCCATGGATACCTGGAGTCTCAATCTGAGCAGTTTAGTGTGGAGAGAGCATAAGGTGAAGAGTCCCTGCTCCGTCATCGATTTTTATAACCACGGATAGCTCCATTAATTTGGACTGATAAATATCATTGACATTTGGATTGTTTTTCTCCTTCTGCCAGAGCACCGTACTTCCTCCAGTGGCAGGCCACACACTAACAGTGCGCCGAGACTCCTCCGTGCTGTTGATCGGGGGTTACTCCCCAGAGAATGGCTTCAACCACCATTTGCTGGAGTTCAGTCCACAGTCTGGAAACTGGACCGTCGCCCCCCACACTGGCACCCCTCCCACAGGTGCAAAGTTTGACTCCAACACTTATTTTTGCTGTCCCTCGAATGAACATCGCCTGACAGACTATTGTGTGTATTTACTCTCAGGTTTGTACGGACACTCTGCGGTGTACCATGAGCAGACCGACGCCATTTATGTTTTTGGAGGCTACCGTTTCCACGTTGAGACGGTGGAACCGTCAGGAGAACTCTACAGTCTCTACTACCCAAACCTCACCTGGTCCCTGCTGGTACCATCACAGGGCAATAAGGTCGGGGATGTAGCTCTGCATGTGTCTGTCAAGCCCCGGAGTCCTCAGATCGACAAGCGGCGTCATTGCAGTCCTCCTTTTGTCTTTCCAGCCCCTGTCTCGCTTTTTCCACGCCGCAGCCCTCATCAAGGACACCATGGTCATTGTAGGGGGGAGGACAGAGGCCGAGGACTACAGCAACTCTGTGTCCCTCTACCAGATCAACTGCAACACCTGGATACAGCCAGGTGACTAATTTGTCGACTCCGTGCGACCCCTTGCTGATCACTCCAGCAGCCATGGCGATCGTCTCCTCATCCTCCCCCTCTCTCTCTCTCTCCCAGTCTCTGCTGTCGGCGATCCCGTTAATCGCTCGGTGTCCCTCGCCATGACGAGCTGGGCGGGACGCCTTTACCTGTCCGGAGGCTTCAACGGGGTCACGCTGGGCCGCCTGCTCACACTCAACATGTCGTCCGACCCGTGTGCCCTTCTGCCCACACCAGAGACCTGCAACACCACCACAGGCAGCTGTGTGTGGTGCAGAGGAAGCTGTGCCTCCTCCGACATGGCAGAAAGGTGGTTGGATAAATGTCACTGCACTATTTTGCCTCTAATTGGACGGACAAATTAAAATGCCTCACCCTCCTTTCCATCAGAATGGGATGTCCCACCAGCCAGTCCCCCTGCTCCCCGACCCCTCGCCAGCCAGACCAGTGCCGCAGACTGAAAACCTGCAGCGAATGCCTCGCCCGACATCCCAAGACATTCTCCAGTCCATCACAGGTGGAATAAACTAACTGCACACCGCCTCTATCACCACCTCAGAAGGAGACTTGTTCCCTAACGCCTCTTGCGGACGTCTGCATTCACAGCCCGCTCTGCAGTGCAAGTGGTGCACCAACTGTCCGGAGGGGGCCTGCATCAGCAGCAGCGTCAGCTGTACGTCCGAGCACGACTGCAAGATCAACCAGAGGGAGATCTTCCTGTCCAGCAACTGCACGGAGACCAGCTGCGAGGCCTCCGACTGCCCCAAGTGCACCGCCTCGGGGAAATGCATGTGGACGCGTCAGTTTAAACGCACAGGTAGCAGAGCCAATAACCTCAGCACCTCCTCAACAGGAAAGACTCTGTCGGCCTTTGCCATCATTTTATGGATTTTCCTGATTTGTGTTTCCTCAAGGTGAAACCAGGCGAATCCTGAGTGTGAACCCCACCTACGACTGGACCTGTTTCAGCTACGCCCTCCTCAACGTCTCACCAATGCAGGTGGAGTCGTCCCCCCCTCTGCCGTGCCCGTCCCCCTGCCACACCCTGCACAACTGCAGCCTCTGCCTGGGCTCGCGGGGCTCCGACGGCGGCTGGCAGCACTGCGTGTGGAGCATGGCGCTGCAGCAGGTAACGCCGGCACGCCTCAGGGCTAAGTGACGCAATTCCGGCCTGTCGTGACGGCGAATCTCTCACCTCACAGTGCATGAGCCCGTCCTTCGTCCCTCTGCGTTGCGAAGCGGGTCAGTGCGGCCGTCTCCTCTCCGGGGGAGACTCCTGCTCCCCTCAGTGCTCCCAGCTCACCCAGTGCTCCCAGTGCATTGCCAGGCCTCAGTGCGGCTGGTGCGCCGCCCGCGGGGGCAACGGGGCCGGACACTGTCTGCAGGGAGGACTGGATGGTGAGAGTGAACTTTCACTTCCCCTAGAGGTGGCTGGGGGTGTGATGTTGACGTTGTTGTTTGACCTTGTTTCTCAAGCGTCTCCTCTCTCACTCCTCTCAGGTGTGAGTGAAGGTGTTTGCCCCCTGCGAAACAGCAGCTGGTCCTTCCTTCATTGTCCAGAAGAGGACGAGTGCGCCAATGGCCATCACCACTGCAACAGCACTCAGGACTGCCATGACCTACCCCAGGGCTACCACTGCACCTGTAAACAGGGCTACATCCTCAGCAGGTGTGATCCCAGCAGCCAAACACCAGTACGCTACCTCTGCCCCAGTAAAGCCCAGTAAAGTAATCTCTCCTGTGTTTCTTTTCTGTGTAGTGTATCTGGCCAGTGTGAGCCCGTGTGCGCACAGGGGTGTGTGAACGGGACGTGCGTGTCTCCAGGAGTGTGCCAGTGCCACTTTGGATTCGTCGGGGATAACTGCTCCTCTCAGTGCAGCTGCAACAAACACAGCAACTGCGCTGGAGTCAACAAGCCCGACGTCTGCCTGGAGTGTCACAACAACACCATCGTGAGCGCTACTACAAGTTTCCTCGAAGGCTGCACACTTTTCCTCACCTTCTGGTCATAATCTCGTGCACTCAATGGGTTTTTCCGTCCACTGTTTCCAGGGAAAGCACTGCGAGAAGTGCAAGGCTCTGTTTGTTGGCTCCGCCAAGGGCGGCGGCACGTGTCGCCCCTGCCGGGAGTTCTGCAAGGGAAACAGTGGCGTGTGTCTCTCCAGGGACGAACACAAGAAAGCCATGGAGAACCCACGGCTTTTCCCGCTGGACCCCATCAGCGTGAGTATCACCCGCCCCCTGTTGGTAAAATGAGGTGTTAGTATCTGCGTGACTCGGCTCTCCCTCTTGCCATCCAACAGATTCAGAGCTGGGTGCTCGAGGGTCCCACAGAGGAGAACGCCATGTGTGTCAACTGTCAAAACAACAGTGTGGGGGACAAGTGTGAAAGCTGTCTTAGCGGTTACTTCCTGCTGCAGGGGAAGTGTGAGAAGTGAGTGCAGGTTCAAGTTATCCTTGATTCATAGACTACATATTATTTCCTTTTTTTTCAAAGCGGAGTCGTAATTGGAAGACATCACCTCATTTGAAACACATTAGAACAGTGCATCTCAAATAGTGGGGCGCGTATGACCCCGGGGAACATGCTTCTTTTTGCCGTGCTCCAATAAAGTGTAATTGCACCTCCACTACAGTAGATGGCAGTGGCGCTCGCATTGTCAGAGTGTGCGCAGGGAGTATTACCTCTATGATGTAGGGGGTTTTTTTTGTTTTGTTTTGCACCGAGCAGGCGATACGAAGTGCCGTAAACAAACCCTCAAGAGACAACCTGAAAACTTTTTAAACAGGGACGAAAAGAAAGGCGGAGAGAGACGAAGATAATGAGACAAAAGAAAGTTACCCGAAAGCTTAGACGAGGAAATGTGACGAAGCGTTTGTAGCGCTTGGCCTCACTGTGACTGCAGTGGGAGACGAGGACAGACCGGTTTGTTTACTGTGTCTAAAAATGCTGGCAGCGGACAGCATGAAGCCAAATAAATTAAGGCGCCACTTAAAGACATTACACGCCGATAAGCCGCTGGAGTTTTTCAGCGAAAACGTATATTGCGTAAATTAACGTAAAGTTAATTGCTTTGATTTTTGTTTTTTAGGTTAAACTGTGTTATATATTGTGCTCCTGAAGTAATGTTGCTCAACTGAATTTGAATTCGTTATTATTTAGTGATTTTATTTAATTTTATTTTGCAGTATCAAATGGTGCAATAAGTCGGTCAAAAATGTTTACAGTTTAAACAAGGATTTATTTTTTTGAATTTCAGGCAAATTGATGCACTTAAAATCTTTTCTGTTACAGATTAAAAAACAATGTTGTTAAAGTTATTCTTATTCGGAGAGTGGGGGGCGCGAATTATTTTCTTCTTGCTGGGGGGGCGTAACAGAAAATAATTGAGAAGCACTTTTGTTGCCCATCCCAAAAGGGTCAAATATAGCCATCATTACTCCTTACATAATTTGGATGTGTTAAAAGGAGAGAGGTGGTTCCCGTCTGGGATGCAAAAAAAAATGTCTACAGTAAAAATCAAATCTCTCAGGTCAATTTGAGCTTTAACCTCTCCGCCGGCTTCTTCTTCCTCTTTCTACAGATGCCAGTGTAACGGCCACGCAGATACCTGCAATGAACACGACGGCACCGGTTGCCCCTGCCAGAACAACACGGAGACATCCTCCTGCCTCAGCAGTCCCCAGAGCGACCGCAAGGACTGCTACAGACAGCAGGTGGATATCAAGGAAATGTTCATGTGTTGCATATCCAGGAGACCATGTTCCTCTCATCCACTGTACATATGTTTATGTTCTATATATGTGTTCCCTCCAGTGTGCTAAGTGCAAAGACTCCTTCAACGGGACTCCTGTGAACGGGCGTCAGTGCTACCGCCAGTTCAACGTGGACACAGAATGCTGCTTTGACCCGACGTCTCAGACCAACTGCTTCCACGACCCCACCATCCGCAACCTGCCCAAGGGCCGCACCGTCTTTTTCGCCGCCCAGCCAAAGTTCACCAACGTGGACATCCGAGTCACCATTGACGTGACCTTTGGAGAGGTGGAGGTCTACGTGTCCAACTCTCACGACACCTTCATCGTGGACGTGGACCGCTACACGGGGATTCACGCCATCAAGATCGAGGATGAATCGGTGTCACGGGGAGCCGCCGCCGGGGCGGATAAGGATTCGCCCCCCTCGCCCATAAAAGTGTTTGCCAACGCCTCCTCCAATCTCGGGGGTCCCGTGCTGTCCCACAACCCGATGCAACTCCAGGCGAAAGCCCCCGGGGCCGAAAGGGAGATCCGGGAGGAGCGGGCAGAAGGACTCATCACCTACATCACCGTGTGGAAGCCTCAGACGGTGCTGATCGTCCGTGGAGTTCGGGACCGCGTGGTCATCACCTTCCCGCACGAGGTGCACTCGCTCAAGTCCAGCCGCTTCTACATCGCCCTGAGAGGAGTGGGCACGGACGAGAAGCAAGGCGAGTCCCAGGGCCTGCTGTTCCTCCGACAGGACCAGGCCCACATCGACCTCTTCGTCTTCTTCTCCGTCTTCTTCTCCTGCTTCTTCCTCTTCCTGTCCGTCTGCGTGCTCCTGTGGAAGGTGAAGCAGTTCCTGGATTTCCGCCGGGAGCAGCGCCGCCACATCCAGGAGATGACCAAGATGGCGTCCCGCCCGTTCGCCAAGCTGACCGTGTACCTGGAACCCGAGGAGCCTCAGCTCATCTACCTGCCCTCGGCGGGCGGAGGGGTCGGGGGGGGCAGCACCGTCTCGCTCGCCCACGCCCGCACCAGCAAACTGGGCGGGGTGATGGTGGGCCAGAGGGGCCGGACGGGGGCCGTGTCCTACAAACACGATCCGGGCTCGGGGCCCACGGCCCACCACCACCACCATCACCACCACCTCACCCTGGGCACCGGGGGCAACAGCGGGCAGCACCTGCCCCTGCACTACCTGAACACCCACCACTACGCCAGCACCACGGCCGGCACCCCCACCTCCCACCACCACCACCCGTCCACGCACAGCGGCTACCAACACTTCTGCCGCTCCGACCCCTTCCTCTCCCAGCTCATGGGCTTCTCCTACTCCTCCTTCAAGATCGGGCCCATCACCCTGGAGCCCACGGACGACGGCATGGCCGGGGTGGCCACCGTGCTCTTCCAGCTGCCCGGAGGGATCCTGGCGCCCAACCGCGCCTGCCTGGGCTCGGCGCTGGTCACGCTCCGTCAGAATCTGCAGGAGTACTGCGGCCACGGCAACGGAGGGGGGCACCCGGGAGGCGGCGCCGGGCGTAAGGGGCTCCACCAACACCTCACCACCATGGCCATGTAGGAGGGGAGGAAGCAAACGATGTGAAGGAGGGATACAAGTGGGTACATATGTAAAAAATTTGCATCATAATAGATGAATATTTTGAGAGACGCAGAACTGCGAGTCCAAGACAAAGGCCGAAGGGGACGAACAAAGATAACGGAGCCAGCTGAGGTCGGCATTTTGAGCGGAGTTGTACATACGCTGTATAGTGAAACACTTGAGTGTCGTTTATCATGTTACGCATCGCTTGACCGCATTTCAGCGCTTTCACACGACCTGGATTACGCACCGCCACACGCATCGTCGAAATCTGCTGCAACTCGTCTGTGATCACTCAGAAGGTGTGAGCATCGTCACTGAGCTGCACTGGAACCATTTCTGTTTTTTCTTTTCTTACATTGCCAGACTGAGGCGTGTAGAATAAATGCATCTACTTACTGTGGAACCGACGTGCTTTATAACCCAGGGGACAATCAGAATTTCCATCAGGAACAAGAGACTTTCAATTCTGTTCTGCGTTACAACATGTCGATTGTCAGCAAATGGAAGACATCAGACACTGCCTTGTGAGTGGCTTTTTCTTTTCTTTTCCACACGACAGTAGGTAAGACTGATCCATCACTGCTACTCCGTAAACGGCAAAAGCTTTTAAGCCCCGTGTTTATGTTAAACAGAAACAAAGACACCAATCTGTTGCTTATTTATTCACCTGCCCAGTGGAGTGGTCATTGTGTTTGAATAGTTTCTGCTCCTCTGCCTTCACTTGCCTTGCCTGCGGGCCGACGGGCTGCCACTTATCGCGCTAATGGAAACGTGCAGGATCAAGTGCAATGAACGTGTTTCTCTTGAATTCACAAATGTCTATGGATCAAATGAAGGATACGATTTGAAGAGTTCTCTTTTGATTGATGAGTCGCTGAAGGAATGGAACCTGTGAGGTGGTGCCATTCGATCAGACCTTCCCGCGCGCATGTGTCTGTGTGTCTCTTTGGTCTGGTTTTGCCAGATTGCTATTATCACTGCTGTGAATGACTGTATCAGCCAATCATAGCCACAGCTTCATTCTGATCCAGTTGTGGCGGTCATATGGAATAGGTTACTCCATTGAAATTAGGTAGGTCACGGAAAGAGGTGAAGCAGTACGTTCTCCTGGTGAGAGATGTATGAAAGAATTTTAAGATTTTGCATTATGTGTCAGTGTTTTGTTTTATTTTGTTTCTTAATTTACAACTTGACTGATTTGTTTTGGGTTGTGTTTTTTCCCCTTTTTGCACTGTGGCGGCTCTGAGCCCCATTCTTCATGTGAAACACTAACAGAGGGAGACAATCTCACCTCAAACGATGAACAAAAAAACGTGTTGTAAAGAACTTGGTGCTACTGGATTTTTGCCTAATAAGCGAAACACGGCAGACGCTTTCTTGAACCAAACAAAACAACACTAGTGGAACCTCAGATCGATATCATGTGACTATTTAAGGCAACCACCCGCAAGTAATAGTGTCACTGTAATTTTCTGTTGTATTTTCCCCTCTTTGTTTGTACATAACTTCCTTTGTGCTTGTTTGTTTATGTGTTCAAAGAAGGGAATTAGTGTTGTACAGAAAAGTGTTAATGCCTGACCATTCTCTGTATGGTGACAAGTTGGCTGCAATAAATATCTGTGGACATCATCAGATGAGCTTGTCAGTTTTGTGTTCTTATGTGTTACTTTTAAGGAAACATTTACTGAAAATTAGCTGTTTTGAAATTGGATTCCGACTTCCGAGACGGGAACCCAAATTTTGGCGTGCGCGTATACGTGACGTCACCACGCACGCTTGGCCTCTGATTGGCTGGACTAGCTGGACGTGCTCTGTTCTTCCGGTATTATGCTCCCAGCAGCAAGCAGTGCTGCACGTTAGAGCTTCTATTTTAAGTCAAAGGCAGCCGGGAGATAATTTTTCTCATTTTCCAAGGTAGGTTTTGTTCCTGTGGCCGATTAAAGAGAGGCCCAGCTGGCGCTGACAGCTCCGTGTAATCTACGTAAGCAGCGCTTGTAGCTATGAAGCTAACCGCGGCTAATGTTACGGCAGCGGTGTAAGAATGGGGCACAGACGGATCACAGCCCCTCGCTTTAAACTGAAAAGAAGTAGAAATTCCTACCGTGAGTCTGATAAGTATTTCTGAGCATTTCACTCCCCCGTCTCGCCTCCACAGAGAACTACAAACAAATACCCAAACTCCCAATGGACATATGAACATGAAGATCAAGCCGGCTAAGAAGAGGAAGAAGCCAGGGCAGCAGAGATCAGGCAGAGGGAAGAAGCAACCTGACCCAGATAAGCCGGAGCCTGAGCCACACCTGAGAGCCTCTGAAACAATTTGCACTAATGGCTTTACCCTGCAAATCAAAGAGGAGCCGCTTCCCATGGCCATCGGTGAGGACACCTCCAAATGTTTGGACAGCAACGGTGCCATCACTCAGAACCACGTGAAGGAGGAGCCCGACTCTGACCTGCAGCATGGGGGTGAGCCCACCGGGGTGGAGGTCAAGGAGGAGCCTCAGGCATGCGTGAAGGAGGAGGGAGGCGGCGAAGAGGAGAGGAACGAGGCGGGAACGGTCACCAACGAAGACGCACCTGGAGGAGATGGTAAAGGTATGAGGCCATAGCTGTAGAGCCTTGGAGGGCAAAGTGCGGCCCATGGGCCCCAATGGTCTTCGCGACCTGGCCCACCAAAGATTGGTGCGGAATTCACAATCTTGGCTGCATTCAAAACAAACAACAAAAACTTTGATACACTGGTATGTATGATTGGGGAAAATGGTCATCTGTAATGTTTTATTAGAACGCAGTAGGGGGGGAGAATCAGGGTCCAGTCAGACATCTTGGATTTGGCAAGTTATCAGATTCACCACATTTTCAGATATGACAACACAGACCGATCCAGAGCAGTATTTTAGATTCAAATAGTTGTCCAACCACTTAGTCGCTGACTCAACAAACTTTTAAGGTGGGCAAACTATGGCATGTGGGCTCCATCAGGCCCAATGGTGTTTTTGATCCGGCCCGCCAAAGAGTGGTTCAAAATTTCCAAAACAAATAACAAAAGTCACACCAGACTTTGACGCACTGGCAAAGATGGGTGAACAACAAATCTGGTCTTGTTAAAAGCTAAATAATAAGAATATAATTCACCTAAAATGAGCCTAATGCCATTTTTCAGTTTCTGTTTAATATTTTTTACACCTTTTGCTGACGCTGACGCCTGTGTGTCAAAATTTAAAGGTCAACCCCTGAACCCTGCTTCAGAGGAATAATTAAGCACATTTATTGCGCGTTGCTCTTTGCCCATGTTATTAACCAGGTTTGTTCCATGGATGATGTACTATGTACAAAACGGCAATAAATGAACTAGTCATGATGTTTCTCCTCTCGTGTCTGTCTTCCTCTGACGTCCCAGAGTCTTCGTTCGAGTTCTTCCCCTGCCCTCACTGCTCCGTCTCCTTCACCGACCTGGAGTTCCTGGAGAAGCACGTGAAGTGGGTCCATCAGAAGGAGTACCTGGCCAGCCTGAGGCGGTGCCTGTCCAGCAGCCAGCTGGCGCTCCTCCGCCCGCCGCACGCCTGCTCCGTCTGCAGCAGCACCTTCACCTCCAAGGGCCGCCTGCGCCTCCACGTGCGGGAGGCCCATCCGGCCGCCCCGACCCGCCGGCTGCACCCTTGCCCGACCTGCGCCCGCAGCTTCCAGTACCTGAAGAACCTCCAAAACCACTGCCAGCGCTGGCACGACATGGCGGTGGTAACCCGCGGGGGCCACCTGAGCTGCGCCCGATGCGGGAAGAGCTTCCAGACCACCTGGGGCCAGGGGCCTCACGTGTGCCACCAGCCGGAGGCCTCCGCCCCTCAGGACACGCCCCTCTGCCTGGACGTGGGCGTGGAGTGTCCGGAGTGCGGCAAGAAGGTGCGCACGCGGCAGAGCCTGGGCGACCACATGCGCATCCACACGGGCGAGCGGCCCTTCGTCTGCAAGGAGTGCGGCCGGCGCTTCGTGGAGCGCAGCGGCTGGCGGCAGCACATGATGATCCACTCGGGCGAGAGGCCCTTCACGTGCCAGGTGTGCGCCAAGACCTTCATCCGCGCGCACCACCTCCGCTGCCACATGAGCACGCACTCGGACCGCAAGGAGTACGTCTGCCCGCACTGCGGCAAGCAGTTCGGCTTCAAATCCAGCCTGGACCTCCACGTGAGCACGCACTCGGGCGAGAAGCCCTTCCGCTGCGAGGTGTGCGCCAAGAGCTTCAACACGCGCAGGAACCTGCGGGTTCACTCCAAGCTGCACACCCAGCCCAAGGCGCACCAGTGCGGAGACTGCGGCCTGAAAATCACCGACCTGGGCGCGCTGAAAGTCCACCTGCGGACGCACACGGGCGAGCGGCCGTACCACTGCACCGTGTGCGGCGGCCGCTTCATCCGCCTGTCGCACCTCCGGAACCACCAGCGCACGCACACGGGCGAGCGGCCCTACAAGTGCGACGAGTGCGCCAAGAGCTTCACCCAGTCGGGCGATCTGGTGAAGCACAAGAGGATCCACTCGGGGGAGAAACCCTTCCAGTGCCCCGAGTGCCAGCGCCGCTACACCTCCTCGGGCGACCTGGGGAAGCACCGCCGCAGCCACAGCGACCTGCGGCCCTACAGCTGCGCCCAGTGCGGCAAAGGCTTCCGCCTGTCGGGGCACCTGAAGACGCACATGCTGACGCACACGGGGGAGAAACCGCACGCGTGCCCCAAGTGCCGACGCCGCTTCGCACGCTCCCACCACCTCTCAGCGCACGTGGTGAAATGCCACTGAGTCTTCCAGGAGGTCTTGGCCAAAGTGGCACTCGCTGCAACTGGTGGTTTAAGATCTTTTTAAATCTATATATATGCATATACTGTATGTATATGTATCATTGAATGTAACGCCCCTCGAACAACACACTCGTGGGTAAGCTAACTTATTTGGAAAGCAAACCGGACTGTTTTCATCTGCCCTCAACCAACACTTTGCGACGGAGGAGGCGAAGATCTGCCGCACTCATCGGCCTCTCCTCCTCGTTTGCAGCGTGTGTTTTTGTTTTTCAATTTTGTCGAATGTAATCGGTAATCGGTCGCCAGGACTGGAGAGAATCTGCTGCCTTTGACCTAAGACAAAATTTGGCAAGTTTAGTGAGACCATGGTGGAAATGTGATGAGTAAAGTCTGGTTTGTTGGACGTGAGCTGTGTTATTGTCCTTCACAGTCTAACAGTCTAATGTGCTTTGGAGTGTGTCAGACTGAAGGCGGCGTGCTCAGGCTGGTTCACACACAGATGTTTTCAGTGAGTTTGACTTTTCAAACTTCAGTGTCTGCCCGAAGTACACAAAAGTCACACAACAGGTTTGCGGGGAGATTTGGGTGGAAGAGTGTGAGGCAACATCTGCGATCGCAGAGACGCCCGGCGAGACGAGGGATCAGAGTCTGAAACGCAACCCACGCCTGGCAGGGTTAATGCGAGTAAAAGTTATAATAGAAAAGAAGCGTCCACAGAGACGGAATCTGAATGATTGATACAAATGCCTGAATTATTCATCCTGGGTTTTTTACAAATAACGCACAGCTGAGGGAGCAAAGAGGAGCACAGCCGTGGAGCTGGGCTGAGGTGTTGGTGGACCTTCGTGGAGAGTAGCTGGGTTGCTGCTGAATAATGGAGGAGGGACGCTGGTTAGTCTCGGTGTGTAACCGCAGTTTGTGGTCCTTGTCAAGCAGAGGCGAGGATAGGATGGATAGAAAGTAAAAACTGAGGTACTGTTGCTGGGCAAGGTCAGAACAAGGTCAAAGGCCTCCTCAGCTGTCTCACTGTTTGATTCGTGGAAAATACACTGAAATCACTGTATGATTTGACACTTTCCTGACCAGTTGGGGAAATGTTCTGAGTGAGGGAGGGAGAGAAGTGCGTTTGGCCACACACACACACATACACGAGTGTGTGCAAGTCAGCTCAACAGGAAAGGAAAAAAAACTTCTCTGTAATTTTGTAGGATGAATACAAATATTAGATTGGCGTGTGTGTGTGCGCAAGAAAGAAACCAAACTTGCAACACCTGAGCTTTGTAGACGGCGTGTGTATGAGACTCACTGTGTGTGTGTGTGTGTGTGTGTATGAGAGACTCACCGTGTGTGTGTTTGTGTGGGTGTAAATGAAATTGAAATGAAATGTTCCTATTACTCACAAAAACTAACCTGTGTACACTGTGTGTGTGAATAAATGAATATAATGTAGAAAGGCGCTTTTCTTCCTAACGTGTGTGTGTGTGTCTCTGTCTGTGTGTGTGTGTCTGTGTGTCTCTGTATATCTGTCTGTCTGTGTGTCTCTGTATATCTGTCTGTCTGTGTGTCTCTGTCTGTCTGTGTCTACAGTATATATACTGTATATACACAGTATATATATTCTGACTGAACAATAGCCAGAATAACATGTCAGTGTGTGTGTGTGTGTCTTCCCTCACACTCAGTATCCGCGGAGGCGTCGGCACGGCCGAGCGTCCCAAACAAAGGCGCCCGGGTCAATCAGCGTGGAACGGGCCGATTATTTTTATGTGTGCGATTAGGAGGACGGGGCCGCAAACGGCAGCACGCCGCCCAGATAACAAAGATGTATTTAGGGCTAAATAATATTGAGTGTACCTTTGTTTAAAGCTGGAATCAATACTTCT
>OMPJ01040630.1:0-10264 GCA_900312935.1 Carapus acus
TTCAACCCTCACTCAAAAGGAACTTCATCTCTTGTCCATTTATTTTCCTTACTTTATGTTGCCATTAAAAAAACAATACAAATCAGTAGGGATGCCCGATATTGGCTTTTTTGCCGATATCCGATATGCCGATATTGTCCAACTCTCAATTTACCGATACCGATAACAGCCGATACCGATATGTGCGCCGGTAAACGCTTCAGGAGCGCATAGGCACTATTTCGGTGTAACGCAAGCATTATTTTATTTTTATCGGTTTTTATTTTATCGGTTTTAAAGCAAAAAAATCCGATACCGGTATTACATTTTTATGCTAATATCGATGGGCCGATATTATTGGACATCTCTACAAATCAGTAATAGCAGTCACTTATCAAATCTGTAGCTTTTTTTTTATTTTTTATACTGGGTAATGAGTGTGGGGCACTTTTGATGCCTCATATAATGTATTTACAGACATTTTGGGAAAACCTCAGTTTTTGGTGCAGGTTGAGGTTGATATTCCCCCCAGTAAAGAATTAATGCGGGTGTGAGCTATTGTTTGCATCAGCCATAACCCTTTTTTGTGATTATTTCTCCATTGTCATGTTTCATGACATTGCAGATGTCTTTTCTGCAAACTTCACAATAGAATCTGTGCAGGAAGAGGTAGAAGGCAGGGTACGATCATTTCGGCATTTCCCAAATTAATACTGAGCAGCAATGAAGTGGCGGGAGCGTTTCATTTAAATTGAAATTCGATGCTGTGAAGTCAGATAAAACGAATTGAAACTCGTTGACAGTTTGTTGAGACTTGTGTTCCAAGATATGAGTGGATTTATTACCTTGTTTGCTCCTCTGTTCATAAAGGCGAATTCAAGGTTGAGTCGTCTACGTTTGATTTGTCTCAATATTAAACATCACACGGCTGGTTGATCCCAACAGAAAGAAGCTTTTATAGAGCGGTTCCATCTGGGGCGTGTTATCACTAGTTCTAAAGACGAGATATTTCAGAACTGTGCTGGGCATTGTGCTCCTGGAGGCGTTAACTGGCCCATCACTTCAAGTGCGCGGTGGCCTTCACACACCCAGCTGCTTCGCAGTCTCTTAAGTCGAACCAAAAGCAGGATCTGTGCCAAAACCACATGAAGGCCGCAGTGAGAACCATTACCCAGACTAGTTTCCTCCACAGGAACTCGGTGGAAGCGGCCACGGCTGCGAGGCTCGTAACTCATCCTCTCATTAGCTCTCACGTTTCCTCCTGCAGCCCAGGGATACAGACACCCGAAACCAGGAGGCTCAGACGAGCTGCTGCGAGCAGGGCACCCCAGGTTGCTCCATGTCTCCAAATTGGCAGAAATTAATTCTCAGGATTGGTGTCGTAGATCAACATGGTGGAAATCTGGGCAACTTAATTCAAGGTTGAAATCTTAAAACCCGGACTAACACCATCTAGATTCACACGGCTATTTGGAGAAACAGAATATTGAAATAGGGGTTGACAGTCATTGTGGTTGGCGCGGTCGAGATGGCAGCAGAAGGCTGAGGCAGAGATGAAGATGCAAACTGAAATGTTTGGCTCAGTGATTGTAAAATCTCATATCTATATTAGTTTGTGTCAGTAGGGTGGCAGTGCCCGGGGACTCGACAGTCGTTGCTAGCCCGAAGAAAGTTCACACGGACTGGGAACACCCCGTCTGTGGGGTATTGTTGCCAAGGTGCTGGTGCGTTGAAAAGATTTTTTAGGTAGTTGCCATGGGTGTGTGTGAGTTGAGTGTGTCGGATGGATGTGAAGTGGTATCATATGTTGTCGGTACAGATGACCTATTTTGGAACCCCTCTTTATAGAAGCATGATTATATAGATTTATCTGACCATTTAGAAATATCACCAAGTATTATCCTCATTATGTGCTTAGGCCACGTAAGAGGGAAGTAGTAAACCACATGCAGAGTCACAGTAGGTTCCACGTGGTTGAGGAGCAGTGTGACTTGAGGACAACACTGGTGGAACATCACCAAGGTTGATATGAAGTGGCAGAACATGGTGCAGCTTCATTATGCATGTTTTGTTCCATTTGGTCGGAAGCTGTTGCCTTATATGCACCAAACACCCTGAATTGTGCGTCTGGAAGTGCAAAATATGATGATTGAGGTTGAAAATTAAACGCTGAACAAATGAATATGTGACTGCACGTGATGTTTGTTTGTTTGACTGCGTCACAGAAGCGCCGCGCCCTGTGTTTTCATCGCCATGCGCTGCCTACCAAACAGAAACACGACTCTGTTTTTGACGGACAGATTGCCATCGGCCGATCGGCGTCATTGTGGTCGCCGAGCGCCCGACGCCCCTGACTGGCTGTTGTCGGAGCTCGCGGCCTTTTGTTGTCGGCCCGGGGGAAGGAGGAGGAGGAGGCCAGGCCGCCGCCGGTCGGCAGCTGCCAGACAGGACAGAGCGCGGAGAGATAAAGAGGATGGATGTAGGGAGTGGTTACAGGAGAGGCAGCGCTCAGGTTTCTGCTCCATTATAGATGCGGGGAGCAGAAAAAGGATCTGAGCGCTCACATGATGATAAGCTGCTCCGCTCAGAACAAACCGCGACCCCGATAGGAAACGCTGCCCGTCAGGTTCCGCCGCTCGGACGTGCGGGGGCGGATTTATGGCGCTATATGAAGTTGGCTGTGATAATTGTGAAGTAATGGCACCTTAAGTAACTGGGCCGGTTTTGCTACTGTGATGGCAGACAAAGTACTGCATACAGATTGATGACACAATTGTTAGACGACATTAATTACTTGGCTGTACTTGTTGTCTTCTGTTAAGGCCGCAGTATGCTCCGTCCGACATTCCTGACAGACATTGGGATGGTGGTGGAAACCCCCTTTCCACAGGTCAAATTGTGGGCTCTGTGTCTGACAAAAATTGTAACCTTCCAAACCCAGCAATCTGCCAGGTATGCCCCATTTCTACTTCATCTCCTAAGCTCTCCTTTTCCTTGACACTCACCGGCTACACTAACCAGCTACATTTCTGTCCCGGCTCTGAACGTAAAAAAAATCAACTGGTTTTTCCATGAATATCAAGAGAGCAATAAAAAAAGAATCTTGAAAATAAGTATTTTGTCTGTTGCCACACCAGCAAACATACTGGAGACAAATTGGCAGCTACTAATGGGAACCGGATCAGAATTGTTCAAGGTTCTCGTAATTGGCTGGTGCCATTCCAAGATGTGCACACAGATGCCAACATTGCGTTCTCAACATTTTCAAACCGGAGAGTCACAAGGTATCTAAAAGTTGGATGAGGCAACATTCACATATGACATCATTGTTGCAACTTATGTTTCGGCAACGTTACTGTCGCTGCTTTTAAGCTCACTGACGTCATAGTTCAGAATTGGTGACATCATTATTTCTTTTTAATGATGCCACTACCAAAGGTGCTTACACTATGCATCAATGGTACAAGTTTTTTTGCGCAGTAAGAACTGCAAATGAAAATCTTCAATTTGTGTATAACAGTAGCCGCTTTCTAATCCTGATGGAGAGGAAATTGTCGCTCTCTATTTATGCTTCATGGTGACTAATCAAAGCAGGGGGTTTATAAGAGAGGCTGGCAAATAAAAGCAGTTGCTTGGTGACTTTTGCAGATGCAACCAGACCCATGTTTGGATTGTGATCCCACCATCCTGTGCTCAGCTCCTTATTTTCTGCTCTGTGGATGTTTGATGGTGGTGTTTAGCTGCTTGGAAAAGGCACAAACACTGATTATCCGTCCATATGATTGTGGTGGTGGCGGCATTTAAAAACTCTTGTCTGTGCGTGTGAGTGTGTACATGTTGCATTGTCCTCTCGCCGTGAATCAGGAGGTTTGCGTAAAAGATGTGTCCCTGTAGTTGGATACTCAGGCGTTTTTGAAGAACTCCAATTTTGAAAGATCATTGTGAAAAGGTTTCCCACACAATCCTTTACAATCTTCCATTTCGTCGCTGACATTTTGTAGCTGTCCCTCCTAGGGCTGGGCGATTGGGCCTAAAAAAAATCGTATTTTTTACAGAAATATTCGATTTTCGATTCGATTTTCTTTTTTTCTTTTCAGTGCACTTAAAAGCAACTGCAGACATCTGACATATTATCAAAGTGCAACTTTATTGCTGTGGTTGTCCTCAGAGTAAAAATGCATATAAACAATCCAAAATAAGAAGTAAATGATCCTCTGTCATTCAGCAATTTCAAGCTTTTACCCAGGTTTAAGTTTTCAAAAGTGCAACAGCAACTTCACAGTACCTTAAATGATCTGATTAGGAACAGATAACTAAACAAAGATTACTGTTTAAAGAAATCTTAGCATAGTGCAAATAAAACATTAAACGTGTTGCTTAAATGCCTGTGGCAGACATAGCCTATTCAAAAGGTAAACAAATGTAAACAAACTTTTATCTTTAACAACAAAATATGTGCTTATTAAATCTGACACCTCCTCCAGCTTTTGCCGAGTGGAGGTGTACAGGTGAGGCAGCGCTACGTTGGCGAAATTCTTGCGACTGGGTACAACGTACCTTGCATCTAAAACTTTCAACAAGTGATTAAAGCCTCGCTTTTCAATATAATAAACTGGCAACATGTCTGTGGCAATGCAAGACCTCTGTAATCGCTTTCCAACGCGCTCCATTGTTATCATAAGGCACACAGTTTGTAAAGCTCTCAGGAAGTGTCATTTGCTTTTTAGCCGGTGTGCTAGAGCTGCCGTCTTCGTTTCGTAGCCGGTTACACTTCTCCCATTCTCCGGAATGTTTATTCTTCAGGTGTTGGAACAGATTAGTTGTACTGCTGCTTCCGGTAGCAACAGTTCGGCTGATGCATCAAAACCGAACCAGTTTCATATGATTGAATTAGTTGTGGCTTTCTTTGGAAGTAGCTCGTGTTTATATGTTGCCGCTGCCATGTTGTTTTTAATTGTATTGCGCGTGGGAGGGGGCGGGCTCACGTTGCGCTACGGAAAACCACTAGAAACGGAACGCGAAAAATGTCGAAAAACTCGAATTTGCAAAATAAAAATCGTTTTTAGCGACAAATTCGATAAATCGATTAAATCGATTTTTTTGCCCAGCCCCAGTCCCTCCTAAGAAGCCTCCAATATGTGCCGGCTGGTTCGTGCAAACGAGGCAAAGGTTGTTTGAGTGTGATCATCAGCAACACTACCACCCACACACACACTCGGTTGTGTGCGGTCATTATTGCTCTAAGTGCTGCCGGAGGACATTTGTACCCAGTCGCGCACCCCCACCGAACCAAAAGAAGCAGAGCAATTATTTCTGTCGTCTTTCCTCTTTTCTGTCTTTAACGTCTGAGTTTTAGTTGCCATATGTTTAAGTCTAGTTTGAAGGAAGTGAAAGAAAACGACCAACGTCACTCTCGATGTCACAACTAGCAACTCCGCTCGACATAAGGTACAATTACCGCGCGAGAGTGTGTGTAGGTGTGATGGGGGCGTCTTGGCATGAGCCGGCCTCGTCTGCGGCGAATGTGGTTCGCTTCACTTCCTCCTCCGGCGCCAGGGGGAAATTATTCAGTCACATGGATTGCGGCGCAGCTTTCGAAAGCGCTGCATGTTTAATTGAAGTTGAAACGCCTTTGTTTAACCGAGTCTGACAGGCAATTCTGGTCAAGGAGGTCTCAGGCTGTTCTTTGTCACTTTCATGACATCGTGTGGATGCCAGAGGGAAGTGCGGCCACCATTTTTGTGTTTTGTTTTTTTTTGCCGGTGCTCGCTTGTGCAGAAATTTGGCGCATCATAGTCAAATTGACGCTGCAAACATTCTCCGGGTGAATAAACTGAGAGAGATCTCAGTTTGAGAGACATCATCTGAATTGCAGCATTGACTCGGTGGCTGGATAGTTCAGGGCGGCTGGAGGTTTGTCCTGCGGGACCACAACATTTTTCCCCAGACTTCCTTTAGTTGTATCGAAATCCTCATTTCCTCTGAATTGTCCTGCTTTTCCTGTGCTGGCTGTTTTGCTCTACCTGACTGCAAACAAACATCCTTTTAAAAAAGCATTTTCTCTTCACTTTGGGATACCATGGCTTATTCCAAACGGACTGTAAATTTGCACGTCTTGGTTTTACACCCGCTGATAATGGCGACATTGTGGCCCGTGGAGCACAAACTGATATTTCTTGTCATGTGTTTTCTTTTCTCAGCGAGGATCTGACGAGCTTTTCTCCTGCGTTTCCAACGGCCCATATATCATGAGTACAACAGGTCAGTGAACAAGCTGGGGGTAGCAAATCATGTTGAAGGTGGAACATTCTTTGTATTTAGCAAATCCACCACGTAACTGTGGACACCCAATTAAGATGACTAAGAACTCTACTTGTTCGGAGATGTTGTCGTCTTAAACACAGTATGTCAAAACAAAGAGCGCATTCACTGTGCTGAAAGTTTTTCCTGTGTGACTTCCCAAAACAGTATTTTCTAGAGTTTGTCTCTTCTGAATTACAGCCAATGGAAACGACAGCAAGAAGTTTAAAGGTGACATAAGAGGCCCCGGCGGGCCGTCCAGAGTCATTCACGTTCGCAAGCTGCCCAACGACATCACAGAGACCGAGGTCATCACCCTCGCCGTGCCTTTCGGAGCCGTCACCAATCTGCTGATGCTCAAAGCCAAAAACCAGGTAGGCCGGAGGTGTTCGGCGCCGGAAGTGAAACCGGACCGACTCTGTCAGATTTGATCAGTAACCTGGTGCCACCTGCCGTGCACTTATTCCACATGTGAAAAGACTGAAGGTTTACCCCAGGTCGCAGCGCTGCTCACTTATTTACCATGACAACATAACAGTTACAACTTTAACAAGGTCATTACTTCATCCAGCGGACTACACCGTGTCAGCCCAAACACAAGGATCCTCTGTCAGCGCAGCAGTCTCCCTAAACATAATGACCACAGCGTAACCATGGCGACCTGACTTTATAATGGCCAGCGCTGCTCTGACAGTAACGCGGCGGAGCAGCAGTGAACATGTATCAACCAGGCTGCAACCGCACCAACTATCCCGCGCCTGTGTGTCGTCTCAGGCCTTCATAGAGATGAATTCCGAGGACGCCGCACAGACCATGGTGGGCTACTACTCCACCATGACCCCCCACATCAGGAACCAGCCGGTCTACATCCAGTTCTCTAACCACAAGGAGCTGAAGACCGATAACTCCCCCAACCAAGCAGTAAGTCTCTCAGCCACGTAGACCTAGTGAGATGTACGGCCATGCTGTGAATGTCTGGAGTGTGTGTCTGAGCACAGATGGATGTTTGTGTGTCTCAGAGGGCCCAGGCAGCTCTGCAGGCGGTCAATGCGTCGTCTCATCCCGGTGCCGTGGCTCCCAGCCCGGTGCTGAGGCTGGTGGTGGAGAACATGCTCTACCCGGTCAACCTGGATGTGCTGTACCAGGTAAACATCTCGCTTCATCTGGCATCACCTCACTGCAGATCTCAAAGTGAAAAGGAGCCATTTTACTGTGAAGATTCAGAATGGAACACAAATGTTGTCTTTTATGTACATAATCTGACTTCTAGGGCTCTGCTTGTGTGTTTTTCCTTTTTTAAAGATCTTCTCAAAGTACGGCACGGTGCTGAAGATCATCATCTTCACCAAGAACGAAATGTTCCAAGCCCTGCTGCAGTACCCTGACGCACTCAACGCCCACAATGCTAAACTGGTGAGCGTCACACACGCTGCCGCCGTCAATCATGTTTACGCTCATCAGCGTCTGTGTTTCTTGGAAGCCGGCAGACGCAGCTCCGAGTCTGAGAGAGGTGTGTGCCGAGCTCTGGCTCCACCGAGGCCCAATTTGATTACGAAAGAATGATGTAACGCATTAAAATTCAATTAAGTATTCCAAGATAGAACAAAAATGCTGTGCCGCTGCAGAATATCTAGGTTGTCCCAGAAAAACACATTTTCTGAGAAGTGGATCAATGATTTGTGTGTAACAAGACTGTGGAGGACAAGTAGTTGATGTTACATGTGTCGCTAAACTGTCTTTGTCCCCCTGCTCTCGTCTCAGTATCTGGATGGACAGAACATCTACAACGGCTGCTGCACCTTGCGGATCAGCTTCTCAAAGCTCAACAGCCTCAACGTCAAGTTCAACAACGACAAGAGCAGAGACTTCACCCGGCCCGACCTGCCCACCGGGGAGGGCCAGCCCACCATGGAGCACCCCGCCATGGCCGCCTCCTTCAGTAAGAGCCGCAGCTCGTCCACATACCCGGACGTCGCTCCAACGTTCTCTGCCGAATCTGATTAATTACTGAATGTTTTCTTTCGTAGCACCAGGTATCATCTCAGGTTCTCCTTATCCTGGAGCAACCTTCCCCCCAACCTTCACCATTCAGCCTGCAGGTCAGCACATACTGACAGGTCTGATCACACTGCTTCACTGGAATCGCTCCTTGTCACAATGTTGCATGAGATTTTATGAGTCCACGTATTTTTAAAGACTTACACCATTAAAAACACAATTTACATATAATCTGCTTGTGGGTTTGATGTTGTTTTGGGTTGCAATCCCCTCTCTGCTCCTCTGAATTTGCTCCCTGTCCTCTCCCACAGTGTCCTCCCCCTTCCCAGGCCTCACGGTCCCTCCTCTGCCTGGCTCCCTCACTTCTCTGACTATCCCTGCAGCCACCCGGCTGGGGTTCCCCGCAATCCCACCCGGACACTGCGTCCTGCTGGTCAGCAACCTGAACCCAGAGGTAAGTGAGTCCGAAAATCCCCCACTAGCCTCCACATTCCCTCTGGATGTTGTCCGTCCCACCACGGCCTAACTGAGGTTGGGGGCTGAATTTTGATAATATATCTCTCATAAGTAATTGATCAGATTGCTTGAATGATAAGACATTTAAAGACAGTCACCAAACTGAAACTGTCACGAGACCCCAAATGATCCCTCAGATGAGTGTTGACCTTCTCCCGCCTCTCTGATTGGCCCACAGAGAAACAAACTTACTTCCCTGATGTCTTGACCTTTGTGCCCCTTGACTCTGTGTTCATTGTTTTGAACATTTTAACCCTGTTGCTGTTTTTGTTGTTGTTACGAGTCCCAACTGAGTGTCCCCCTGTCACACACACACACACAAACCGCATACACGCACACACACAAACACACCAACACACACTGATCCCACACACTGATCCCACCTTTTCCCAAGGTAATTAACCTTCTGATTGACCCCTCACCTGTCTTTTTATGTTGCCATGGAAACGCCTCGGACCCTCCACCTGTCCTGCACCTCCCACCTTTACCTGTCCTGTCCCTCGCTGCCTTCTCTGCTGTCTTATAAAGAGAGTTACGCCCCACTGCCTCTTTATTCTCTTCGGTATGTTGTCACTAGCATCTTATTTGTAATTATCAGTACTACCTGATTGACCTTGATTTTTCTTGTTTTTAAAGTTTCTGATTGATTTCCTCTTGCTCATGTGGTTACAAAATGAGTGTCTTGGTTTTGTCAGATTGTGTGTGCTGATTTGAATTTATTGCCAACACAATATTTGCAGCTTTTCCTCAGAGGCTTCAAAAGATTTGTTTGATAGCCACCAAAAGTGGACTAGAATCTGCATTTTCTGATGATGGAGGTGTTTGTCAGCCAACAGTTTTAAGCTCCTTTTTTATTTTTACTTAAGTGTAGTATTCTGCGAGAAGCCGAGGATTTGAATGTGTGTCTGATGGGCCTTTCTATGTAGACTTAAATCTCTGTGGATGTTCTTATCCTGAAATTGCTTTTCCTAATCCAGTCTCAGATTATTTTTCAATGGCAAATTGTTAAAGTCTGGATAATTTATGGAGCACCTCTTAGTGGCCACACACTCTCGAGAACCTAGACCGTTTCATTGACGTTGACATTGTCTTCAAATATCTCGGAGGTGCTGCATTTATTGTGTAATTAATTTTCTTATTTTTTGAAACACTCTTGAGTCGTAAGAGTTGAATTTGCATGCGGGTTTCCCTCAGTTTGCATGTCCTCAGTGCTCAATCAGCTGATCTTTTTTTTTTTTTTTTTTTTAAGTCAATGCTCCCATAATTCATAGCTCCTCCCTACACGGTGTAAGCTGCCGTTTTAATTTCCTCTGACCCTTACCCTTAATTTCCTCACTTGCATTTCCTGTGTAAAGCCATCCCAGACAAATTCTCAGCTGGTCTCCTCACGGACAGCCTCGCCCGTCTCCCGTTGCACCTCCCTCCCCTCCCATTTAGCCTCGGTGTAGATCAGCACCTAAACACCAGATTT
>OMPJ01040632.1:0-14100 GCA_900312935.1 Carapus acus
GGGGGAAAAAAAACACAGAGCAAAACAAAACACGCACGCATCCTCCCCGCCGAAAACACGCTCACACACTAATAGGCGCGCGCAAATGCACGCAGACAAGTGGGAGTTTTAATGAGGCGGCAGAGGGCACGAAAGGGAGACGCCGCGGGGACGGCGCCGGTGTGTTTTCATTGTGCTGCGACAGACAAAATCTGGCATGGCCTTAGAAAAGGAGGAGGAGGGAGAGGGAGGTGGAATGTCTTTTCCTCTGCCCACTCTCCTCTCGCCCTCCCACTCTCTGTGCGCAATGCAGGACAGGTGCAGGGAGCTCGCAGGGCCAAGTCTAGCCGAGGCTGAGATGCGAGATGCGGTTCGTGCCAGCGTCTTGACCCGAGTCAAGATGTCGAGCAGGAGAAGTAAAGGTCTCATGTTAATGTTTGAATGGACAAAAACATCAACAAATAAAGCCTGAGGTTGGTTTTAAATCAGAGCCTCAGTTGGAGCAGCAAACACATGACGGTGTGCACATGACTGCTGCGTGCGAACACGTTTCTAAGTGTGAATATCCACGTCTAGGTCCGATTTGGGTGCGGAGAAGGCGGCGTGAACGAGCGCTTGATGAAAACAGACAGGCATAAAGCGGTTGGAGCTCCGTAAATACTCAAGTGTGAAATGTAAGAGGAGAGAAACACACAGCCTCGCAAAAAAAAAAAAAAAAAAAAAAACGTCGCCTAGCAACCGGTGGCGCCTGTGATCTCGTCTCCCTGCTTTCCATCACCTTTCACCCCGTATCTGACTGACACATCTCACAGATGTCGAGGCACACCGACGCAAATGCGCCTGTCTGACAGAAATAAACTTGTGCGGCTATGCTACAGCCCAGCCCCGCTCAAAAAAAAACCCACAGCAGCGGAAAACCTTGTCCTTCTAAGGATTTGTAAGCTGACTTCCAGGATGGAGGATGGGATTTTTTTCCCCGCTGTGTCATCCTCCACCCCAAAACAGAATCCGCTCTCACCTGTTGTGCTGCTTGATCAGAGCGGTGACGCGGTCCGATTGCGCGCCCAGGTCTCGCGAGTATCGCACCAGGTCGTTCAGCTGGCCTTTCAACTTCTCTGCCATTGGCTCGGCGCTCTGCAAGCCCTCCAGGACGCTCTAAAACAACGTGAAAACGACAACAGCTGGTTCAGATTGCGCGTGCGAATGCACGCATGCGTACGTGAGTCAGCTGCACGCAAACCCCGCCAAATAAATCTGCATGACACCTTCCAATAAGTGCACTTGCATTCCTATTCACACCCCAGCTCTGCCGTCTTCACACTTCTCACATCCACACGCACGCACGCACACACCAAACCAACACATACTCACAGCAGTGGTGGTACAATAGCATTTCTGTTCCTCAGAGTGAGGCAGGAAGGAGCAGAGGATAACGTTCTCCCGCTCTCCTCCGCGTGCCTCACATTCTGCACACACACAGTCATAAAATTCTGTCCCATGAAATATGTACCGACCCTCGGTCTCTCTCTCATTCTCTCTCCCTCTTTTACCCCTCTCCTCACGTGTGACTAAGAAACATCGCCCCCACTCACCCCCCCTCTCTTTTGCTTTCTCCCACACATGCACAAATGACACACACACACGCACTCGCCCGCTCGTTACCGCTCTTGACTTACACTCTGGCTTGTTCCTCATGCTCCCTCTTCTCGCTCCCTCCTCGGCTGCCTGCGTACTTCCCTGCCTCTCTCCTCCCCTTCCCTTCGTCTGCGCGCGCTCTCTCTCTCTCTCTCTCTCGCTCTCTCTCCCTCCCTCTCACTTTCTCTTCCCCTTCTTGTGGACTCGCCGCATGCTCCCTCCTTCGCTCACCCTGCCGCCTCTCCTCTCCTCTCCTCCCTCTCTCTCTCGCTCCCCTCCCGTTCCTTGCATGTATTTCCTCTCATACATTTTTCGTCATTCTCACTCTCTCACGCTGTCTCTCTCTACTTCCCTGCCCCCTCCCTCCTGCTCTCTCTCTCTCTCATGCTCTCTCTCTCTCTCGCTCTCTCCCCCTCCCCGTGGAATTCAGCTGTCAGCCCTCGCAGATGCAGGATGGTTCAAACGCACACAAACGAGCGCGTAACACAAACAAGGCTGGACACAGGAAACAGGCTGGAGGAGGAGGAGGAGGGGAAGACACGGAGGGGAGGAGAGGAGTGGGGGGGGACTCCTCCTCTGTTCTTTGACAGCCCCGAAGTGGAGAGAAGTGTGTACAGGCATGGCTCAGGGAAAAAAAAAAAAAAAAAGAAGTTGCGCATAGGGTGAGCATGCACACAATAGCGAAGCTGTCGCACTGTAAACATCCTGTGGCGGCTCAAGTCGGAACAACGTCCCAAAAAAAAAAGAACCTTTGCAGCCGCGAAAGTCTGCAGATCAGACATGTCAGCGTCCAGACAGCGAAAAAGGAATGTTTGGGAAGGAGAGATAGTGGAAAAGAATGGAAAGGGGGGGATAGAGGAGGGGTGCGGACAGACAAAATGTAGAGAAAAGAGGGAGGGCTGTGATTGGATTGAGGCTGTCAATCCTCCGTCACCCTTGCAAAGCTGATTTACAAACTTAATCTGTTTTCATTCCGGATTTACACATTGAATGGATAATTACTCGCACAGCAGGCGTGTCTAAATGCAGAGGACGTATGTGTGTGCGCACGTGTGTCAGCCCAACAATGCTAATCGCACAATTCACGGAGTGAGTGTAGTCTCGGCTGCCAGTTACACAAACTTAACCAGATACTTGAGTACAAAATGATTTGTAACTCGTCCCTGCTGCCATCTTACCCTCGCCAGCTGCCATCCCTCAACCGCCTCCTGCCCGTTGCTCCACCCCTCAGCTCTCAGCAACTCCTGGCTCCACCCCCTGAGCCGTGTGTCCAACTCCTTCAGCTCCTCCTCTAACCGGGCGGTCAGGCGGCTGTACTCCTCCTCCGACGCCTCGGCCGAGGCCAGCGCCCCCTCCAGACCGTCCCTGGCCCTGAGGGCGGCCCCTTCCCACTGCTCCAGCGCCTGGGACAGCGCCCCCAGCTGCCGGTCCATGGCCTCGCAGCCTGCGGCCGCCGTGTGCTCAGCCGTGGACGCTGCGGTGCGACGCACCCGGGTGAGACGTTCGCGGCCCTCCAGCAGCCGACACTCCACGCGCTCCTGTCAGACGGGAGAGATGGAGCGGGGGAGAGGGGGACAAAGTTGCTACGGAAACTGTGGCTACGGAGACCGCAATTTCAAGATGTGCTGTGGACGCTATTTAAAGCCGCCTGCACAGTGTTTTCCCCCTCAGTTTCTATCTTTGCGGCTTTGATTGTCTTTGCACCATTAGATTTAATGCGTATTTTGCAATTTGCCACATCCCACTACCCTCTATTTACAGTACATTTTTCCTCATGTTCTTGTAATTGCTCGTTTCATCCTCTTTCCAGTCTGTCTGCATTTCTCATCATGCATGTAAAAGCTGAATTTTGGAGGCCGTGGCCGCAAATGGTTTGAATTTAATGTATGAAATTAATGGCCTTTAGTACATAAAATGAATAAAGACAGGAAAAAGCACGGCACCGCTTCGCCACGTCTCAGTGATGTACATTAACATTGACAACATGAAGGGAAAATGAAAATATTACAATTCCCTCATGTACACATCGTAATACATTTCAACCCGTATTAAAAGGCTACGCACCCGGGCTCTGCAAACACGCATTTGCGATGCCATAATTAGGACCCGCGCGTGAAATTCAAATGCAAATCAATATCGCCTCGCACTTTTTCCCCTCTCGGTAGTAATTGCGGGATTATTTGAACAGCCCCAAAAAAAGGTTGGGGGCATAAAAGCAGCGACTCTCTCCCGTCTCGCATCGTATCCACGACACCACGTGGGTGGTAAAATGAGCCGGGAGGGGAGTGAGATGTTTCGCCGCGATACGGGAACAAATTGCGCGCAAATTATGTTTCCAGGTATGACCGCCCTGCTCGCGGGAGTCCATCTAGACAAGATCATGTAATTCAACAAATCAGTTGCCCTGGAAACAGAGAGTGGCAGTAACACCTTTAAGGCGCGACTGCACATAGTTTCACAACTCCGGCGAACGGCGCGCACGCAGAGGCGTGCTCGTGATTGACACTGCGCGCTCAAACCTACAAGCATTTTCCTTCTGTCAACACTGCTGAAATGAATAATTTCAGCTGTACTTAACGTTGTGTGATGTATATAGGACTAAAGCATATGGGGATAAGGTGAAAATCTGAATACTCCGATCCAGCGTGCAGGATGGTTAGCGCTCTAAGAATGAGTGACAGTAATTTAACTGCGGTACTTACTGCGAAGTAAAACGTCTGTCACTTTTGTGTAAAGCTACTTTGAGTTCGTGCTCTGTTTCTGTTGGATTATTCCTTTTTCAACCACTGACAGATAAATGTATCACTTCCTCGCCAGGTCGTGAAATTTCCTCCCCGACTGTGGGGTTGTCGTGTCTATTCCATTCCCACTCTGCCTTACCCTCACTTCTGACAGCTTCTTTTTGATGGCGGCGGAGTCTCCCGACGTGTCCGTCCAGTGTTGCAGCTCTTCTCCCACAGTCATCAGCCAATCCGTGAGCTCCCGGACAGCCTCCAGGTACTCCTGGTGTTCCAGCACCACCGCCTGCGCTCGACGGACCCTCTCCTAATGGAGAGGACACGGACAAAAAGAAAAACTGTGGGATAATTACCTCCACTGAGTTGTTTTTTGGATGCGTCTGTCTTGCTCTTTGTACCACCAAACTATCGCCACATTCTAACATGATGTGCTCATTGGTTAGGACATAATTTGAAGTGACTGAGTGAGGAAAATTATCCTTGATAACCACACACAAATCGAGTATCATGATTGCTGAACCACGTACTAAAGGCTGGGATCTTGCAATATCATTTACACAATTTTTTTTCATTTCATCGCGTTTGCTCAGATGAATTTGGGGTCACTGTCTCCACATATTGCTATTAGATGACAAAGGTCTGCAGACATGGACTCCTCCTTGAAAACATGCACTGTTGGAGCTGTTAATCATTGTGGAAAAGGATCAATCAATGCGGCGTCACATTTCTTCGAGTCCTATTGAGCTTTGTTGGAGCAACGTTAGCATAACCACTGTAGTAAAACAGTAATGCACTGGTAATACTATTGTGATAGGCCAAGAAAAGTCCTGTTCACCTCCACCAGAGCTGTGAGGTCATCAAACTGAGCCTGTAACTGAGTGCGTGCGCCGTGATTGAAGCTGGCGTCGCCCGTTTTCTTGAAGAGCTCCCTGGCTTTCTCCTCCAGACTGGAGAGCGCCACCTGGTGGTCCTCCAGGTCGGTCAGCAGGGATCGCAGTCTGTCTAGCTGGGCCGCTTTCTCTCTGGGTCCCGGTTGAGGCGTGAGAGGGGCGCACACCTCCCGCTCCACAGCCTCCATCCAGCACTGCAGCTGGGCCACGCTGTCCAAGTATCCTCCCCACTGTGACACCGTCCACTCCAGCCGACTGCGGGGAAGACAGACAGTACCTCGATTTCAGTGATTGATGATGAGGCTGGGCTTGTGGGGAGAGCCGACAGTGCGATTACTAACAGACGATAAATTCATTCATTGAAGCATGGTCACCAGTGAAATGGTAGACGATCACATTATTGACATTGGTAACGAATGTGGATTGCTGGTGCCAACACAATCAATAGCACAGCCAGGACACATTGATTTTCATACTTCAGAATATTTTGTCAGATAATTAATAATGTAGACCAGGCTAACCTCTGTAGCATGTATACCCTCCATCGCTAAACCTGTGTGCAGCTTAGACCAGGGGTTGGCAACCCGCGGCTCTGGAGCCGCGTGCGGCTCTTTAGCAATGCCCTGGTGGCTCCCTAGAGCACTTTCAAAAACGTGTGACAATGGATAAAAAGGGGAAAAATGTACTTTTTTTGTTTTAATATGGTTTTTCTGGGAGGAAAAATGTGTCAAAAAGATTCTTCACGTTTTCCAATGTTGTAAGAATATTGTATAAATATTTGATTTATTAATAAGGCTTATATAAGGCTTTTAAATTTTTTTGCGGCTCCAGACTGGTTTGTTTTTTACTTTTTTGGTCCAATATGGCTCTTTCAACATTTTGGGTTGCCGACCCCTGGCTTAGACCAAGGTCTTGCTTTCGATATCATTATATTTCCACATTTTTTGTGTCTCTGCCCCTCTACCGGCAACAGACACAGGCATGGACGCACACACACAATTTTCCGTGCCATCTGTTAGCCCTGCGCGCGCAAATAACACCAATATCCCCACACATGCTCCTATTTCACCTGCTCCCTCATGCCTCCTGCTCGCCCTCTCCCCATAAAAAACAAATAGTCCCCATGTGAGCCCCACTGTTTGCCATCCACCATTTAATCCCTAATGAGATCAATTTATCTGGGAGGGAGGGGCCATAATTGCTCAATTACGCACAAACACACACATGGAGACACACCCCCCTTGCATCTACATACATGCACGGACACATAGAATTTGCCAAATCAGATACATCAATCAGGCTTACAAAATAAGACAAATGCCTCTCATTAAAGGGTTAACCCTAATCATAATGGATGGCACAAATATGTCATCGTGCTGTGATACAGAAACAAATGTGATTCCAGAAGGTAGAAGTTTTAGGGAACAGATAATTGGCCAGAGCAGTGTACAAGAAATGCTAATAACCAATGCTAACTGGTGAGGAATTTTGTGACCATCTTACAGTCCGAACATGTTTTGTGTACTGCACAGGGGTGTCTTGTGGACGTCTTCAGTAGTGTGGCCCCACCTGTGGCAACTCATGGTGGTCACCAAGAGGGTGGCCCAGGCATCCTCCACTTCCTGCAGCTGCGAACGTACCACCTCTTGGCCGGCCGCCCCGTAGCTGCGGAGGGCCAATTCGCCCTTCCCCATGGCCATGTTCAGCTTGACCTCGCCCTCCCCCTTCAAAAGCAGGATGTCCTGTGCACAGTGAGTTTGGATTTAGATGCTGGGCTCTGAATGAGAGCTCAAGTGTCCTCAGCAAACAACAGAAATGATTTCAATGCTGAACCAAACAGGGTTGAACGACGTACAGGATATAAAACCAACAGCTTTCCGTTTTTACTCTCATTTCCCCTCACCTGCACTGTCTCTAGCCTCTGTTCTAACTGCTGTTTGGTCCCCATGGTGCTGTCCACTGTCCCCAGTCTCTCCTGTATCTCCTCCAGCCAGGCCCAAACACTCAGGAGTGTTTCCCCAAACGCCTGGCTCTCCTGGCAGCCTCTGAGCTTCTCCCGGGCTGCCTCCACCAGGGCCTGGTGCTCCATTTGCAGCTGCCCACTCACTTTCACCTCCTCTCCTGACCCTTGGTTGGCCTCAGACAGAGCCTGGGCCTCTTGGTTGAGATGTTCAATGGACTCCCTGGTGAGAGGGAACATTCTTGAGATATTGTTGATTGTTATTTAACTGCCGGCTTTGAAAAGCAATACCTCCTCGCCAACAGTTCCTTGTTGAGGCTCTCTATCCGCTCCAGCTCCTCTGTGCTGTCAAAAGATCCTTGCTGTCTCTCCTCGCTCAGGAAGAGGTCGCTCTTCAGGCTGAGATCCATCTGCTTCAGCCAACCTCCTATACTGTCGACTGACTCATTAAACCTAGAGAGGAGTGGGCAGTGTAAGACAAAACTGAGCGAGGAGGTAAAGTTATTGTCACCACCTTATTTGAATTTACCAAATGCAGAAAAGGTTCGCTCACTTCTTCTTTCGGTCGATGGTCTCCTCCAGATCTTGCTGGGTCTGAGAGCAGTATTCGAGATAGCTCTTCCACTCCCTCTCGCATGACAAGAGATGCTCTTGGACCTGTGAGACCCCAGATTTTGGCAGATGGAGCTCAAGTTTCTCGGCCTCCTCGCGGACCACAGACAATTGCTGCTCGCCCTCAGATTCATGAGTGACTGACACCTGTGGGGGTCGGAGCAATGAAATCCCGGTTAGTTGCAGCTGCTGATGAGTCAAAGCTGATGAATCAAAACCTGATCGACTCTCTGTGGGATTTCGTATAATGGGAATAAGAGGACAACTTGACTCTGTACCTTCAACCTTTGCAAATGTGCTTCAAGAACGTCAACATCTCCTGAGAGGTCGGAGCACTCGTTAATCTCCAACTTCACCTCCACGAGCCAGGTGTTGAAGCTTTGGACCAGCTCTGTTTTGTGAAAAATGGCGACAGAAAATATTTTTTACAACTTCGAGATGCAACCATAAGGAGAGGAGCAGACGCAGATCCCACGCAAACAGCAGATGCTGTGTATGTGTGTGTGTGTGTGTGGGTGTGTCCGCACAGCACAGCAGAGGGTTGCCTTGGCAACAAGCCCAAAAGGACTCCCTCGAGGACTGATGTAGGAGAGGGCGACATTACTCTCGGAGACACAGGTGTGTGTCGGAGTAACAGTGGTGCATCAGCGCACGAGGCCACGTTTGTTAATGAAGTGCGGGATGTCGTAGGCGGCTTTCAGCGTCCTCCAGGGAGGCATATACAATAATCATGACTAAGTCTGCCGCAACACGAGCACCAACAGGTGACACCGTAGCATGCAGCCATTCGTGGTTTGTCTGGCTGATAATGTGATTTCAAGTGCTTGCAGATTAGTTTTCTCTCATTACCCCTGAATTAGCGTGGCTACGTTAGCGCTGTTGTTGCCCCATGATGCAAATCCCGACAGATGTGAGGGTTGTGAAGCCTTTCGAGGGGTTCGGGGACGGGACCACCCACGTTCCTTACCGTTGAAATGGAGCTGGAGTTTGTCCTCCAGGCTGCCTCGGGTTTTCGCACAGCGCTGGGCCACGGACTCGGTTCGCTTGGCGATGGCGGTGAGGTCAGAGGAGAGGCAGGACAGCTCCTGGGAGGGATACGACCGGCAGAGGGCGTTGAGCGCTTCTCTGGCTGAGTCCATGTCCGTCCGCTGTCGCTGCACGACCCGCTGCAGGTCCTACGAAATCAACCGGAGAGGAGAAACGACAACAGGGACAGACTTCATCTTTCCTGCTAGAGTGTCCTTGAGAAATTATTCCAGGCAACTGTCATTCAGACGCTGTCGCCGCATTTCAATTTAGGCGGCATTTCCCCTTCACGCATCAATAAACAAACGCATTTAAAAGTTGTTCAGTTTCCCTCAAGGCAGACAGTGCTAATTTTGGTTAAAACAATTAAAAGTAACGCCGTGCCGTGGTTGCTCTAATAATTAAACAAACATGACTATGCTAATCAGGGCATCCACTTAGGCAATTTATGCATCTAGTAATAAAAGTTTGTATCGCTTAATCTAAATCAAAATATGTTAATTCCTTGACAAAGGATAAAGAAAGGAAAAAATAGGCAGTCTTATGAGGAATCAGCTTTACAGACTCTCACCACTTCGGATTACACCACTACAAAAACACATCCTACACACCAGATGCCACACAAGCTCGTTTATGAATATTGGAAATACTACCACTATTATTTATTCAATGATGCTAAGAGGTGTTTATGATTTTCCCTTCGCCACACCTTCACCGTGGTAATGTCCTCCGGCGAGCTCGCCTCCGCGATGTCGGAGAGTGAGCCTTCCGCGCCCTCCAGCCGCTCGGCCATCTGGGACACGAGGTCCTCTAGTCGCTGCTTCTGGAAGCTGAAGTAGGTCAGAGCGTGTTTGGCCTGATTGAACACCTCCTGGGCGTGAGCCATTTTCTTCCTCAGGTCCGACTCCAGCACCTGTGCAGGCCCAAAGACGTTAGTCCTATTTAACGGAGTAAACTTAGAAGCTAGTGCGTGCTGCCCTATATTTTTTTGGCAGCTGAATTAATTTCCATGATTACGCTTAACTGCAAAACTTAACACATCAAAGGCTAATATGTCATTTCAGATCGGTTCAAGAAGTCTTTTCAGTTTGATTCTCCCCTGCATTTACCTGCATTTGTAAAGGGATCTCCTGCAGTTTTGCCAGCTCCTTTAATTCGGTCACCCTCTCCTGCAAACAGTCCAGCCTCTGCTCCTTCTTGTCAACCTCAGCCTGCGGGACATACATTGCCGATGAACACCTCTTAACATAAGTTATCACGCAGCATGCCGTGAATAATTCTGACCTGAAAAGCCGCGAGATGGTCCTCTGCCTTCTGCCCATCGCTTAGATTGGTGACGGCCTCGGTGAGTTCGGTGATGGAGACGGTGGTCCACTGGTTGATGTCCTGCTCCATTGTTTTCAGGTCGTTCCACAGGGTGACGCAATAACCCAGACGCTCAGTGTTAGTTTGAATCCTCTCCGACACCTGAGAGGAGGGACAGCGTTACCACACATAATAAACACAAATAAAACATGAGGTAAAAATAATATCTTCCCCTCTTTGTTCCTGTCTCACCGTCTGTCTAAATTTGTTGATGACAAGGAACAGAGGAAGATGGAGGCTCAGCGGCACTTAATTGGTTTGACAGAAGTGGGAATGAGATGTGAGAGACAAACAGGAAGGCAGATAACGTGTCTAGACTTGTTTGTGTTGCTGCCATAATGCTGACAGCTGAGCAGCCTGTTAAAATCAGACGTGCTGAGATACAGCAAAAACAAATAAAAAAATAAATACCATTAATAGCGCCTACGCTTTGATAGGAAGCTGTTTGGCAAAACCTTTTGTTTCCTCAGCAATATATATTTGTTTGTTAGACATAATTATCTGCCTGCATGAATGAATATTGAGAAAATAAATTACTTTAAAAGAGCCATAAACCCTAAACGTATAGTAGCGTTTTTTTACTTTGTCATCATAATTATAAACATTCGCGCCGTACCTCTAGCCATTGATCTCTTAAGGCCTCCATGTCTCTCTGGATGGAACTAGTGTCCATCCGGGGGACCTTGTCTAGCTCTCTCAGCAGGTCCTCTACAGTCCTGATGAGGTGGTCCATATCCTCCTGTTTGTCTCTTAACTCAGCTCGGACCATCTCATGCTAAAATGAACAGAGAAGGGGGCGTAGTAAGAGCTAGCGGCCACTAGAGGGAGTGCAATAAATTGATACAGCAGTACAGAGCAGATTCCTGTTTCTGAGGGTGGACAGGGCAGTACAGAGTGACAACAATGATTAAAATCTGTGACAGCACTCCAGAAAAATGTTAATCTAATGTACTTTTACTGATATAAAAAAGCTCCTGACCCGTGTGAAAATCCTTGTGGCCTCGAGAGCACTGTGGTTGTGGTCTGGCAGATTATGAGCGATGGCCTGGGCCCTCTCCACTGCGGCGCTGAGAACCGCTTTTAGATTAAAAAACTGATGAAGCAGATCCACCACGGCCCCACTCTGCTCCTGGCTGAATAGGAAATGTGTCACAGCTATGAGACTGCGTAATGAAAAGGGACGTAACACAAGTTCGCCTTGAAATCCGCGGTCCTCACCCATTTGCGATCAAGGTGCTAGCGCGCTCCCAAGCTGACTTCACCAGCGCTACCTCCCTTAAAGCTTCCCCGGCCAGCTCGCTGTCTCTCTGGGCCAGCTGGCTCCCTTTCTCGTCCAGCCACTGATGGGAATGCTGCAGAGACTGGAGATCGTCCTCCAGCTGGACGAAGAATCTCAGCCTGGGAGGTAGCACAAAAGGGATTAGAAGCCCACGTCCAACAAATGACATCTCATTTTTCAGGGAAAGGGGATTTGCCCACCTTAGTCTGGGTTCATTACTGTGCTTCCGCTAATCTATTTATGCTTTTCCAGTGTGATGCGCTCAATAGAAAATCATGCTATTACCTGTTCTGAAAGGCCTGGACTGAGCTCTCTGTGGCCGTCTCTTGCTTTGCCTCGTCCTCCAGCCTCTTTAAACTCTTCATCACCTCTTCCTTCCTCTCCCTGAACGAGCTCCACAGCGTCCCTAGGGCATCTGCTTCACTTTGTCTCCATCCAACGGCCCTCTGCACCTCCTCTAGAGCCAAAGTGAGGCCCACTGTATGTCCCCTGCAGGACGTTCTCCCTTCAGGAAAGCTTGTGTCCTTGAGGACCTGCCACTCTGCCCCCCACAGGTGAAGGTGAGCCTTGCTCATTTGTCCATCCAGGCCCACTGCATCAGCCTCAAGTCGGGCTACATCTGCAGCCACCTGCACTATTCCGTGATGCAGTTCTTGAGCTTTAGCGCAATCCCAGCTACCTCTGCCTTCCACCGCCTCGTGCAGGCGCCGCACCGCCTCGATCGCTGCCCCGTGTTTCTCCAGGAACACCCCGAGCTTGGTCAGGCATTCCTTACGCAGCAACAACAGGCGCTGGGATTCGGAGAACGGTTGTAGGCAGTCCTGCTTCCAGCCCCGCAGCTGCTGTTGGGCCTCTGGGGTGGAACAGAGGAGGAGCGAGGACTCTCTCTGCTGCAGCGTCTCTCTAAGAAGTGTCTGGCCCTGCAGATCTTTCTCATGCTCCTGCAACGATTCAATTAGACACGTTCATATCTCCAAGCCTTTTATTTGAGGTTGTCAATACCAGTTTAATATTGCGGTAGCTCTTCATTGAAAACCTATAAATGAGACTTGTAATTAAAACCACCTATCGATGTCTCACCACAAGCGTAGCGATTGAAGCACCGAGGTCGGCGATATTCACTTGGGAAGCACTTCTCAGGTCCGACAAGAAGGTTTCACTCCTGTGGCTCAGATGGAGCAGTGCCTGGTCAAATAGCTCCAGCTGTGACAGCTGCGACTCCAGCAACACCAGCCTGTGAGAGACAAGGTGAGAGCTTGCCTGAGAACACACCAGGAAACTGCAGAAGGAGTGAGTTACAATTGAATTTCAGCGAGCTATAAAAGGCAGTTGCCTGTGTGAGGTGCTGTTTTTCAGAGATGTGCATCTCTCCTGCAGTAGTCTGAGCTCGTCAGTGAGATCTTGAACTCGTGGGCCAGGCGCTGTTGGGTACAAACAAAGGCCTAGGTTCACTAGACCCTGAAGAAGAGCGTCATAGGATGGCATCTCCTTCTGTATTTCCTGCATTCATAAAGAATGACACAGCACAACACGTGCATGATGAGCTTCGGGATATTCTTTTCATTCTCTCTTTAAAAAGTAGACGATTTACCTGGACGCTCTCTCGTTCATTTCTAAGCTTCACTTTGTCCACAGAGAGCAGCTGAGTGTCGGGACAGCAAATGGACTCGCACCTATCCAGCCACGTTTTGATTGAGTGATTCTCCTTTTCAAACCTGCAGAGGCATTGACATTGCTCAGATATGTGGAAGCTGACTGAAATTGTGAGGTGGTGCGGCTGGTGCCAATTTGGTCCGCATAGAAAGAGAGGGAGAGGTGTGCTGCTGTCAAAGGGAGTCAAAGCATTTGAAACTACACACCCACGCACAAAAATCAAATATGCTGACATTTGGCCATAGAAGTGCGACTTGGAGCTAATAAATAAAAAGGTCATTCTGATAGGTCTGATTGGCTCTTACAGGATTGTGAATACCAAGGTCACTAATTAGTCTTTGTGAATAAGACACAGAATAGATGTAGGAAAAAATGAATTGAATATTATATCATAGCTTAAATGTGATGAATGCCAGGGAATTCACTCACTGAGAACATAAGTGTGGTGCTCCTACATGGCACAGACATACCAGTGTGTTCAGAAGTAGCAGGCAAGGAATGTACAGCGGCGGGTCAGGAAAAGGGAGACATCAGACTTTATGATAAAATAATGCTCCACTGGCAGTGAGTGACATGGCCCACCAAAAATGTACATGACACCCCTCTGAAAATGCGTCAGCGTGTTGGAGTGGTGTCACACCACATTTTTGGACAGGTTGGTCTTCATCACGTCTGACATGACAAACAAACCTTAAGGAATTGACAGCGCCTCCTCCGAGTGTCACAGCAGACATGCTGGAGGCAGCACCAATCACGGCCTGAGCTAGCGCAGGTGGATAAAATCCAACATAAACTACAGGCACTTTGATTTGTCTTTAGCAGTTCTGCAATTACTGTAGCTGGCACAGGGATGGACAGTGTGGTGTGGAGTACAGTATTAAGTAGCAACATTAACACTATTGTTAATAAATAATAATAATAATAATAATAAATAATAATAATAATAATAATAATAATAATAAA
>OMPJ01040634.1:0-15000 GCA_900312935.1 Carapus acus
TTGCTGATAATATTGTGCGAAGGTCTGAGGGAAAGGAAAATGGTGTCTGCTGCTCCTTCAGGCTCTCTGGCCTATGGCATCTCACGCTACAAAGCCGGGCAAGAACAAGCTCCACCGCTGACACAAACAAAGGAATTTTCCATCCCAAAAAACGCGCCTAGAGGATGCCGAGCTGCACCTCTCTCTGACGCTGCCCGGAACCTCCACAGGCGAGACTTCATACGCCCGTGAACACACACACAGACATACAAACATCAAGAGTGTAAATGACCTAAATTAAAGATCGTTTATAGTGATTATATCCCCCCTTTTTTGTGTATATATGTGTACATACAGTATATGTATTACCTGTGTGTATGGTTTTGGGCCTGATATTTGTTTTCAGGAGGTATGCTCACAAATTATTGTTTAAATTGTATTTCGCCTTATAAGGTTCTGGGGACCTTTATTTTGAAGACACCAATATGGCTTCCCTTACCTGCTCTGCTTGAAGAAAAAAGTAGAAAAATGGCGCCCAAACGTTTGCATGTTAAGGAAATTTGTTTGTGGGAATCTTCATTCGGAATATTCTTTGATTTAGTACTTAGCTGGAAGACGAACAGGTATGATTAGGGAGCATAAACGTAATTTATTTATTTATTTGTATTATCTCTGAGTCTATTTCATTATAACACGTTACCTAAAGGGGTAATGCTAGCGGGAGTTCTGTGCAATGCTATTGTGTATAAAGTTTAGAGGTGAAATGTTTGCTTAGTGAGTGACTTTGTATTATTTTATTTCAGCTCTTACGTTGTCTATGGTGTAAAATTCGAGGTTGTGAATAAACGGGTTGAAATACCCGCACCATAGGACATCAGTTCTCCTTGGAGTGCATCGTCTGAATAAAGTCAGGCTAAGATGCTACAAAGAGAGCCTCAACGAATCTAAAATACAACGCAGGTGGAGGAAAAATTCACTCAGTAACAGTGAAAGTTACAGAGTGGGAGAGAAGAGAGAGACAGGCATCTGCTAGGAAGTGTGCGTGTGTGTGTGTGCACGCAGGCATGCGTGTGTGTATGGCGTGGATTGGGGGTTGTCACACAGTGGAAAAGCTGAGACAAAGTCCAAGTTCGTCTATGAAAAGGGGGAGAAATGACGGGACGGGACAGGAAGTGGCCTTTCTTGGTAAACAAATATGAATTAACACGCAGAAGGCGAGGCCCGGCCTGGCTGACGACTTTGAGAGTCGTGGAGATCGAGATGGACCACTTCCCTGCACAGTTACGTCTTTGAAAAAAGGTTGAATACAACATGTACTTGCAGAAACCTGCGGCCTGCGTGACATCACTTCCTGTTGTGACAGAGCGGCAATTCTCACTCACATCAAGGCTGCGAGACAGACTCACACACTCGTGCGAGTCAGCAGCAACAAGTGATTCAGCTTTGGCTGTTGTGGGATACAAGCGTCCAAACATGTCCAGATGATTCGGAGCCAATATTCCCAAACCGCCTCTGGAATGCTAAGTCATCGGATGAAGACACCAAGGAGCAGAAGCTCAGCAACAAATCAGAAAGACTTCATTTCCTTGTGTGAAATAGCTGCAGGAGCTCACGGACGTCTCTGCCACAACTTCATAAAACTTTGTATTATAACCTAGGGATTCCTCATAATGGAGTCCATAACATTTTCTCTGTCATTTACTGGAATGAGGCCGGCGGTGGTTAACATGAGCAAGCACAACCTTCCTCTCCTCCTGAGGAAGGAGCTTTAACAAGAGCCCACATGGCTCTAATTTCCCCTGTTTGGGGAAAAAATAAAAAAAAGGAAAACAACATGTCAGGAAGTCCCAGATGACTGCAGAGTTCCAGATTTTAATGGGTGTCAGACACGGTGTACGCAAGTAGACACGCATGTTCGGTGAAGAAAGCAGGTCTGAGGCCGAGGCACAGGCGATGGGATCATTTCAAGGGCGAAGGCGACTTCTTGCAGCTGAGGCCAAGAGGGTAAAGTGGATGACACATCTCCTCAAACTCCACTGAACACGCAAACTGACAAGCAACAAGAACAATTGGTGTCCAGCAGCTCCTGTATGGACCTCGTAGAAACGGATGCTCTGCTCACAAACTGGGTTTTGGGAATCCAACGTCCACGTTCGGTCATTTGGACGAACGTTATGTTAGCATTGGTAAAAAAAACTCTTCTTTAAGGAGAGACGAGGAGGGAGGACTTGATGGACGTATGGAGGGACAGACATGCTGGGACTCAAGTCCCCATCGGAGAAAGTTCTGCGGTGCTAGAGGCATGTGAGAGAGACCAAGTAAGGACTGGGAAGGGGTGTGTTGTGTTGTGTTTAAAGGCCATCGCAAGCTATAAAAGCTTCTCGGAGATCTCTCACCACCCCTAAGCCAAAACACAGAAAACTTGCAAATGTCACCCCGTCGACCCCAACCGTGCCCCACCATCCCCCACCTAATAGCCCATGTGTTTTGCAGGTGTGTTGGCCGACACACAATGGACAATTGCCGACCCTTACCAAAGAGGTTCCTGTCCCGACCAGCTCAGATTGGACACCGGGTCAAAACAAAAAAAAAAACACGACAATAGTGAGTAAATCCAACGCCGGCCAGGATATGGACGGGACAGAACGGCGGTGGGGTGACAGCCAGTCAGACGAAAACACACATGCCCCAAAAGCTCAAAAGCTTTGATGGCCAACCACAATGTCGCCTCACTCTTGTGTGCAGTGGCAGTGTTTGCGTTTCTGCGTAGAAAATAGCAGCGACACAGAGATGGTGATCCGGGATCAAACATCGGGAGGGAGCAGAGGGAAGCGATGGCCTCAGAATAGGCCACAGTCCCACGGGATCCTTCAGTCCCGCTCCACTCTGTGTCGATACTATCGTACTATGTTCCCCAGAAGATGAGGAGAGCGACCAGGCCGTGGATTCCATCATTCCATCGTCTACAGCTACCTCACTCATTCCACATCTTTAAAAACAGGAAATAACAATATGGAATGTGAGGAAGGAGGATATGGGCGCTCTTGACGCTGACCCGGCCTGAGAACCGAGACCAGTGTCACCGCTTCTTTCCATTGCCTGCCCATTACCTTGGGAGGGGGGGCAAGAGACAGGGGGGTGGTGGGCGTCTAAATATAACAATGACCACACAGATTTTTCGATGCTGGAGTAGCAGGTCAGCCAGACAGGGGCCCTGTTTCCCAGAGTGGCAGCACGCTCTGGAGGAGGAGGGCTGGATGTCAGGGGAATAGTATTCATAAACAGAAAACCACAGCATCCCGCTGAGAAAGCCACATTCTCACACACGGGTCATCCTGCTAATAGGGACGCGGCTCAAAACGTAGCAGCCGAGTTGAACTTTGCTCGTTTCGTGTTTTCATTCGTTGCGATCTGGAAATATGAAGAAACTTTTAAGGAAAAAGCAAACAACACTGGCTAACTGATATGCCATTATCGGATTTGAAACCAGATTTCTTAGAATCCTCCAACAAATATCAAACACAGATGATCTATTTCACTATCATCATTGTAGCTACCTCAGTCCCAACTCAGCGGCCTAAGATCTTAGAACAACTCTTAGATGACTTGGATTCTACAGAGGATCTTGGAGAGCACGTGCCTGCGAGGGAATGTTGTTTGATTAGCACAGGCAGCCTGACGTCTCGCTCTCCTCTCCACTGTTGACAAAAGGCTTTGGCTTTGGGTCCTGCGGCGCCGAGCATTGGGCCTCTGACGGCAACCCTGAAGTCACGATTCGGTCGCTTCCAACCAACAGGGTCATTGACACACCAGTAACAATATCACAACTGTGATGATGCAATTCTTTAAAAAAATCTTTGTGTTTGTTCTTCATCAGACTATCAAAATTGAATAAGTCAGCAAAATCAACACAACATGTGTTCCATAATGTGAGGACAACAGTGAGACAGTGCTGGGTAAATCTTGTTTGCTAGCTGCGCCTCGCACGTGGCTCACATCCTGTTGGCTTCAGTACACTCATTGTGTAAGACGGCTCCAATCATCACTCAGCAAATGAAACTCAAGGTATTTTCTCTCCCTTTCACCTCACAACATCACCCGATGTTGCCTCGGCATCACACCCTCCATAACAATGACAGAAAAAAAGTAACAAGTGGAAAAAAAGGTAACTGCTGCGCTCACTCTACAACCTTTGATAAGATCATGATTGATCACGAGTCACAAATCGGTAACCTCTGGATACATGATTCTCTAATCATGGATTTCAATCTTAACCTCCCTGAACGGTCTGGAATCGCTTGTTGTTTGAGCTTGGACTCACATTCAAAAAAAAAAGACTCAATCTTTTTGCTGATTCATTACTCACACTTCACATATTTGAATCCCCATTTACACAACAGTGGGGTTACCTACTGGAACAGTACGGGGATTCACTGACCAAGTAGAAACTCATTGATTGGAGGGTGGGGGGGGGCGTTAGCATTGACACAATATGAGGAGATGCAAGACTACTGAATCACAATGGAGGCCCATTTATCATCACAGTCAAACAATGAGCGTGAAACATCTGGAGATACCTCAGTGTCACACACACACACACCCCCACACACCAACCATGCAACGTTCCAGTGACACCCGGTTAACCCAGTGGAGGGGAGCACGCATGGCATGGCACACAAGTCAGTGGCCTACTTCTGGATGTTGAAGCATCTGCAGTGTGTGTGTGTGTGTGTGCGTGCGGACTCGGGAATCCGGAATAGAAGTAGGTTATGTTTTCAATTTGCACACCAGCAGATAAAACATACAGCATACCTCCAGTAATACTCGTTTCACAAGCCTGTAATAAAATGAGACCAAGTCTGCATGAATATACACACACACACACTCGAAGTGAGATCGAAACTCTGAATAACAACTTGAAAAACCAGAAAAAACAAACAAACTGTAGAACGTGTCGTCGACCGGGAACATTCCGACACATCGCCGAAGCCACAAACTGCCACCCCGAACTCCCACATTCACGGGTACTATTTTTTTTCCACCATCGTAATTCTTCCTCCACAATAAAAAGTTAAAAGCCATGAAACGCCCTCACATTAAGAGGCGCTGGGGCTTCTTTTGACTCTCACCCATCTTGGAAAGTTGTAAAAATAAAACACACCGGGAGGCAAAGACGCGGGCAGGGGTGATACCGACCGAACACACGGCAGGTGGTGAACATTGGCAGATTTATAGGTTTATTAGTTTGATCGATTAGGCCGTGAAAGTAAAGAGGAAGCTGAGATACTTGTCGTCACGAAATGGAGTTTGAATGACGCGTTTTGCCGTAGGAACAACAGACTTTAACGCCCGCGTCGCGTTTCCGGAGCGGGGACATTGTCTCCAAGTCTCCAGCAGACATTGTTAGAGGATGTTCCTACCTTTTCCACTGCTTTCCCTCCTTCTCCGGCTTTTCTTGCTTCCCGTGCCGCGTTTTGCCTACGAGTAATCCCAAAATCCACTATTCTCATTCTTCTCCGCGCCGCTCCGTGTTGCTAGCGGGTGTGCTGTCGCTGTGCCGCGGCTCGGTCCCGCGCGCGCAGTGGCTCGCTCGCCTCTCAGCATCGGAGGGTCCGCACGTGCAGAGGCGGCGCGGCTGTCCGCCAACACCGACTAACGCGCACACTCAGCGGCCGGGGGACGCGCCTACTCCCGCAACAGCGCCCCAAGCGGACGGTGAGAGGAACGGCGTCAGTCCCGTGGTTTCGACACGTCAGATATCGTGAACGGGAGCGTCATGATAATGATAATGATAATGATAATGATAATGATAATATAGAGAAAGAAAATAAAAGTGACGGCAATAAAAGTAACAACAAAAACCATAATAATTTCCACTATTGTGATTGCTATTGCAGTTATAGTAGTAACTCTGCATTAAGTACCGTCTCTCGATTGTTATGTATTAGGAGAAGCCTAAGATTGAATTTTACAGTTTACAAATGAACTTTTATTCTATCATGGCGTTCACCAAGCCACCTGATAACACAACAACGCGGATGTAATTATGTAACATACGTACACAACATCAAACATCAATAAGCAAATCGAAACACAGAAGCGCCACCTGTTGGACACAGTATCACAATTTAGACTCCGTAATTTTTTCCAATTTTATTTTTGCTATCGAACCGATCGTAGGTGTGTGACTGGGTGACGAGCCAGTGACCTTAAATTTCTTCAACGCTTTACCCAAGTCAGTATCAAAGGTTATAAATAAGAGGTAATGTTGACATTTTAACTTACGTAGCTCAACACAAAGGCGCCCTCTATTGGACAAAACGTAACATTCCATCGATCAACATTATGTATGTATGTATGTATGTATGTATGTATGTATGTATGTATGTATGTATGTACTCCAGTGTTAAGCATTTACATTTACATTCAAGCATTTACATTTATCCCAGTCAGCTTAAACATTCCCACCCCCATCTGCGCTGCTATTTCTATTATATCGTTATTTATCAGGATATTTATAATGTTTTGCACCAATATTTATAATGTATATATTGTGTGTTCATATTTTTCTGTATATAGAAACTCTCTTCCTCTTCTCCTTCTCTATTCGAACTATTTGCACCGGAATGCAGCACTTTTGTTATACATTACACATTATATTTCATTACACAATTCTATTGCTGTAATGACAATAAAAGATTCCTGATTCCTAATCCTGATGTATGTATGTATGTATGTATGTATGTATGTATGTATGTATGTATGTATCTATGTATGTATGTATCTATCTATCTATCTATCTATCTATCTATCTATCTAAGGTAGATATAAATGCGGTAGCAGAGACTGAGGCCGCCTGTGGCTCATCATCTTAATAGGGACCCAGTTGCAAGCACACAATCAACAGCAGGTGGCAATATAGCCTCACCATAATTATTGTTGGGGAAATTCTGCCTATTGAGTTTATCTTTTGCTGTCCCAAATCCACCATGCCTAGACTCAATACTCAAGAGTCAAAGCTTTGTTGTCATAAGAACGGTAAAGAAACATGCTTCCCTGGCCAATGAAATTCAAACTTTGCAGCCCTACGCCTGCCCTGGATGCCATGTTTACTGATTCACTGACAGGTGAAGTGCCTAATACCATACCTTACTCAAGTCATCGCTGTGGCAAGACGATCAGTTCTACATCGTGTGTTGAGTAGATTGCAAGTGCAGCAACATCAAGCACTATTGTCCAACATAATCCACTTTGTTCCTGAGTGCTCCCCTGCCTCTGGTGCATAAACAGTCCATTGCTGAGGGGTCTCTCTGGGACACTGAGAATGTCGGAACAAAGGCACCGTCACAGTGTGGGCCGTAAGGAAATCTACTGAAGTATTTCGATCTGCAAAAGTGAGTTTGTGTTTTCCAAGTAAAGGGTTGTGGGTGCAACCACAAAAACAGGCGTTCTATGGGAGGAAGCTGTTGTTGGCCTGAGCTTCATTTGACTGTTTATCATACCAACACACAGCGATGTTACACAAAGGCAATCGAACTTTGGGAAATAGCTTAACAGCCTGAAATACACATCGAACCACTAATATCACAACATGACAGAAATATTTCTCAAACTCAAAATGATGAGTTTAAGTGGTTTAAACTCAGTTTGACTCCCCGCCCCAGGCCCAACAGCTCCCTCTGTCACTCTCCCTCCATCTGTCACAAAAGGATGATAGATATATAGATAACTAGAGACAGACAGACAGACAGACAGACAGACAGACAGACAGACAGACAGACAGATAGATAGATAGATAGATAGATAGATAGATAGATGCACATACAAATAGATAGAACTTTGTGGAATGAGAATAGATGATTGGTGGGTGTATGGATTAATATATGGATAGGTGATGATGATTGACAGATGGATGGATGGATGGATGGACGGACAGACAGCAACACACACACACACACACACACACTCACAGGCACACACACTCACAGGCACACACACACACACTGCTATGGGAACACTGACAGGTCCCCCTCCTCTGCAAAGGCCCCCACCCCCAGCACGCTCCCGTCTCTAAGGTTACCCTTATCCCCGAACACCCTCTGCAATTCCCCAGTACGCCCTTTAGAGGTCGTCTTTTGGAACAACGCGGGGCAGACCCTGCCGTGGGCCAATGGAGGAGGAGGAGGGACGTGACGTGCAGGACAAGGCAGGCGGTGCGGGACGAGTGTGTTGTTCCATTCATGCAGTGTTTGGGAGTCCGTCCGTCCGCCCGACCTCTGCCGAACACATCGAGCTGCCCTCCGCAACACCGACAACACACCTGGTGAGTGACAACATCCCCGGCCCCCGTCTTCAGCAATGATAACGGCCATGCAAAGATGACAGTTTTTTTTAAAAAGGGGAACGCAATAAACAGAGCAAAGTTAGAGAGGAATGAGATGTTCGCATGCTCGCGTAGTTCTCGTCCGTCTCTCCGGTGGCGCGTTGTGTTTACGTGACGTCGCCTCGCTGCCGGGGCTGCTTTCTCAGCCGAGCAGGTTTTGGCAGATTGATAGCTTGTGTAGAAACAGAGAATAGAAACCCGTGTGGGTGGGAATTGCTTACATTGTTGGAGGATGTGTAGAAATGTGAAGGATTTCCACATTTTTTTGTCCCTGTGGGGGTCGCACCAGTGCAAGCTAATACCAGAAGCTAGCTGCCGGCTAGCATTCCGGAGTTGACCATAAACACGAATATGGGCAAAAGTCCAAATAAAGGTCATTCGTTGACAGCCAACTTGCTGCTCTGCGCCACACAAGTACAATCACAACGCATACAAATCGCATCGTCGCGTAGTTTGTATCGTATTCCACCAGATGGCTTTCCATACTAACTTCACACTGAATAAACATTAAATTTGTGTATCTGTCACCAGGCGGTGAAGGTCAACCGGGGACGGTTAGTTATGTCATTCATAATTATCCCGTTTAATTGCTTCGTAGCGGTCACTTATTGCAACCGGTGTGTTATTACACGTGTAGGTATTTGCAGATCTTCTTTTTTTCGCCAGTAGACTAGCGGGTGAACTGGGTGACCTCATTTCACACACACCACGTGGACACATTTGTGTATTCGTATCGCCAACAACCGTCACACTTTATTCGTAGTCATCTCTACCGGTATCGATACCCTGGTGGAAATAGTACAAATTTAAAATACTGTATTTATTTAGGACGGTGAGCCGCCGGGACGCTCGTTAGGCGCCTGCAGGCTGTGGGGGAGCGCGGCACGTTTGGCAGCAGGGATGTTTGCATCTGCCGCGTCGCCTGGAGCGCATTCATCTCATCGCGATCATCTCATATTTTCTCTATTTTCATGAACACCTCCGTCGCTAGGATGCGTTTGCGTCGTTTGCGTGGCAATTTCATCCCCGACCGGTGCGTGTAAGAGCGGCGCTGCGCCGCGACCTTTCCCCCAGTTTGTGCAGCACAGAGCGGGTCATGTGATGGTGGAGCGCGGCTGGGGGGAAGGGACGGGGCCGCTCCTTCCCACCGCCTCAACCGGCAAACGTGGCCTGCTTTTAGAGTGCCACTCGATCGGCCTGACGAGGGAGTGTTTCTGTTAAATATCGAGACGAAACTGAAGATCAGATTGTCGTAGAGGAGCCCCCGTTGGTGGCAAAGCTTCAAAATGCATCATCTCCCCACCACCACCATTACTCTGATCGACTGCTTGTCTTAATTTATTTATACACAACCTATATATTTGTGGCCAGAACCCAGCAAATGGGATTCATTATCAGATTTGGCAGTGCCACCAAATCCTGAAGGTTTTAAAAAGATTGAGCCGGATAAAGCTCGCCTGTGTTCAGCATCCCAGGTGGTGAGGCTTGCATCATTTGCACTCGGTGTTGCCTCAACTGAAAGTGTAGATTCGCACAGCACAATAAGGAACTGCCGGGACTGTTTTATTCTGTCAATACCACATGCTTCGATAACAGGAGAATAGTTAAATAATTTGCCTGGTTTGCAAATTACAATCCATTCATTCACAGTTGTAGATCTCGTATTTGTGCATGTGTGGCCAAAGATTTTACCATCATAGCAGGTGAATGTGGTTTGCTGCCTCCAACTGAAATTACGACGGCATATAGTAGGAGCTCTTACACTGTTTGTGATGATAAACAGGAATTTGTGCATTCTTGTTGACTGTAATTGTTACGTTTCTTACTTCCCCAATGAGAAAGTGGAGGTGAGCACAGACAGGCGCTGCCACTCTTGGCGTGCAGTGTCACGCCCAATACACAGGTCGATGCTTTCACCTGCAGAGCAAAGCAGCGGGTCAAGCTGCACACCAGAGGAGGCATTTGGACCGCCTGGCGCGTTGGCACGGACTGTGTTACTAGTCGAGGTCTCTCTGAATGGGGTGAACAAGGCAGGGAGGAGAGTGCACTGAAGACACAGCTGCAGCAGCCTGACAGTGGAGAAGAAACTAAATCTATCAGCGGGTAGTGTGAATCCAAGAAAACTATTGCTTGGAAAAACAGGTTTATGTATGAGAAGGGCAGTTACCGTGCTTTCAGGAGAGGGAGGAATGAGGAAGACAATAAGATGAGGAAGCAGTCGCTGTGCTGACAAGCATCAGTGTGTGAGTTTTTTTGGCTGGCGGCATTGCAAGGTGGCATTGTGTCACCTTGGATATTGGCCTGTGGCCAATTTTGTTGTGTTCCACTCCGAATGTCATGTAACAGACTAAAATTAGAGACAATCGGTCTCATAGGTAACAGTTTAACTCGCCTATCCTGGACGACTGACGCCATCATTCCATCATTCCATGTCTTTCTTTACGTGGCCACGGCAGCTAAGAAGTGTCAGCTCATACCAGTCTCCTGCTATTGTTCTAGCAAGAACATACATGAAATGACCACATCTGTGTGAAACTCTACAGTAGTGAAGTGAAGTGAAGCTTGGCTCCAGGGCAGCAACGTGATACAGGACATGTTGCCTTGTTAACACGCCAAATGTCGTGCAAACATTGCCAGAGAAGTGTGTACAACTGTGTCATACATGCCTTCGGACATGAGAAGACGCACATTAAAATAGCAGCGGAATTATTCAAAGCAGCAACATGAGCTCCTAACAATCGGATAGCAGCCCAGGGAATTGATGGCGTGTGATAACATCTGTGTTACAATCCAAGAAACTGTTTCACTCACGTCCAGCTTCATCTATAAAGGCCATTTGCTGTCCTGATGCTTAAATTATGCATGCAAGGAAATCACTGACAGGCTGGCTGACTGAAAAGATGCTTTTAGCTTTAGAGCTTCTCACTCATTCATTAGTCTATTTGCTGACAAGAAGGTCACTGTGAGAACATTGGGGCTATTGACCACTCTTCTTAAGCAACAGGCGCATTGATTTCAAGCATTCACTCAGTAAATAAGCGGTTAACATGCGATCATTCCCAGTGTCCCTAATGTTTTGTCCTCTTTTCAGCGACCGTGAGCAGCAGCCGCAGCAGCAGCAGCCAACATGGCAGAAGCGCACCAGGCGGTGGCCTTCCAGTTCACCGTCACCCCCGATGGCATCGACCTCCAGCTGTGTCACGAGGCTCTGCGGCAGGTCTACCTCTCCGGCCTCCACTCGTGGAAGAAGCGCTTCATTCGCTTCAAGGTACCGTATAAACAAAAATCCCCACCCACCATCTCTCAGGGATGACGGTGCCATCAGCCCTTCTAATGCGGCGCCATCTTTGCGGATCGCTGTGTGATTCCCCCAGTTTATAGGTACAAGTGTGTTTGTTTGACTACAGTATGTCATTTACAAGCCTCAGTCAAGGGACTTGCACCTGCACCACACACACGCACCGCACACGCACACGCACACGCACACGCACACGCACACACACACACACACACACACACACCGTGTTGGCCACCATCCTGTCAGTCCGGTGTGTTCTAACCTTTGACCCACTTGTCTGTTTACACAATCTCGGCCTCTGCCGGCAGCGTCACCAACGACCTCTTTGTTTTTTTTGTTCTGGTGATGATATCGCCTAAAAGCCCATATGACAAGGCAAGTCTCCAAAACATCAGGAGTACTTGCAGCGTTTCCTGTTTCACATTTTTTGTTTTCCATCACCCCGATGACCTTAGCAGCTCTGACATAGATCTCTTCCGCAGAATGGGGTGATGACTGGCGTGTACCCGGGCAGCCCGGGCGGCTTCATGGTGGTGGTCATGTCCTACATGTCCTACCACAGATACAAACAGCTGGATCCCTCGCTGGGACTGTTTTCCAAGCTAAGCCAACACATCCCTATCAGGTGAGGCACGCTGCTCCCAGCTGAACTCGGCATGTTAGCATCGTATTGCACTAATCAGTCAGCATAAGACCACTGTCATGTTCTTATCAGCGGCGTCACAGTTGACGCTAAGGTGAAGGACACAACGTTAATTAATTTTACAATGTCATGGAGCGTTATCTCTCTCTTCCCAATGGAAGGAGTGTTCACTTCCGTCTCCATTCACCCAATGTATTTTTTGTTTTAATTTTAATACATCTTTTAAAAATCTGAAATCACAATTAGTGTTTCAACAAACCACATGTGATGCAAGGCTAAGCTAGCTACGATCACTTTACATGAAATGAAAAGTGACCTTATCAAGTGACCTTGAAATATGACCTTATCAGTGATGACGTAATGAGATATTTTTAAAAATCATCTCACTTTTCAGCGTTTTGTTTTTTTTTGTATCGACCATTTCCTCTGTCATCCCGCAGCCGCTACATGTCAGGCGAGAGCCAGAGGATAGTGGGCGGGATTCTGGTGGGCACGGGTGTGTGGGTGACCATCATCATGATCATGAGGAACGTGCTGAAGAGCCTCCTGTCGTGGCACGGCTGGATGCACGCCCGCCACGGCTCCGTGTCCATGTCCACTCGCATGTGGATGGTGAGACAGCAACTGCCGCATCCTGAAATGCTGCACACTCGTACACAGTCAGTTTGCGTCCTTCGGCTAAATGCGCTGGAGATTGATATCAGAGGAGTGCAGTGACAGTTTCCTCCACGCAAAGATAGAGGAGAAGTAGCATGAAATGGAAGCGGCTAGCGTGACCAGGCAGAGGCAGATGTTTCCGCTAAAAAGGCGCTTAGCTTGGCCCACTGTCTGTTTTCATGGTGTGAATCTGTCTTTCAAGGTGCGCTGTGGATAACACCTCAGGTTTTTGGGAACACTTAGTCGTAAAATACGGTCTTTACCATTTAATCATTAGCAACTCAACTGGTTAAAGATAAACTCTCATGCCGAGTTCCGTGTGTCACAGGTCACCTTGAGGGTAAGCGGGTGGTGAAGCGTGTGAGACACAATGTAAGGTCAAACTTCTGTTCTGCTCTGCTCATACAGGTGCTGGTGAAGGTCTTCTCTGGAAGGAAGCCGATGCTCTACAGTTTCCAGAGCTCGCTGCCTCGGCTCCCAGTGCCCACCGTGAAGGACACATGCAGACGGGTGGGGGTCCTTTTGTACATACAGTGTCCCTTCTTGTGTCCTTTAGCGCGTAGCAGTTCGTGCCTAGGTAGTCCTGTCTGCTGCCATTCACATACAGTTGTACCTTGACATACAAGCAACTCCATATATGGGTTTTTTGAGATGCAAGCTGTCTCTCTGTCCATAATGTTGTTAAGGAGATTTGCAAAAATCTGAATTATGAGTCGTGCATAGGGACGCCCATGCTAGTTAGCAAACGAGCGCGCACTGTTTACAATGGCTTGCACCATTTATGATGACTTGAAACTAAAGAAACGGGAAGCTCAGCATGAGAAGAATCATTCAAGGTCTGTCTGCTTTGATAACGTTTAAGAGAGGACAAATATCCACTTTGTGGTGAGGCATGAGGAGGCATCTAGTGGAAAAATACGTCACATATTTCGCTGTACACGTGACAAAGTCGTTGTGGCAGAGGGCTTTTTTTGTCGATAAACTGTGACAAAACTGCATTATTCTGGGAAAAAATCCTGAAACAGATTCAATTATCTTTGTTAATTTGAATTAAAAAGATATGAGCAGACTGACTCAAGAGCTTGGTCACAGAACGAATTAAACTCCTATCTCAAGGTACTACTGTATTTGTTATTCAGATCTTTGCTGTCAGCACTTTTTATCACACCAGTTTATTTTGTCAGTTAATTAAATAACTTTCAGGAGCCGCCATGAGCGCTTCCCTGGCTCTGCTCAATGGGATCACTTGTGTACGTGCTTGCATTCGCATAAGACGCTTCACCCAGAGTCAATACAGGAATACAAACATTTTCTGAATTTGCCGCTATGCTGACAAGTGCAACCCAACCAGAAGCGACAATGGTCGGCGATGTTATCCGCCCAGTTTGAACAGTGCAGACCAGCCACCGGTCAGACTGAGTGTCAGTCGGCCTTGGCTCTGGGGGAGGTTGTGCGTCGGCGGCGGGTGCGTGTAGCGTTTCAGACGGTGTTTCCTGTTACTTTAGTGTCCCCCTGAGGCTGAGCCACTCCACAAACCTCTCAGCTCCAGACCTTATCAGTCCAGGGCGGAAGAGGAGGCAACAGGTTTTTCTGGCCCTCCGCCTTTGTCTGTCTGCCGCCTCTGACCCCACGCCGCGCTCTCCTAAGTCCTGTGTGTGTCCGTGTGTGTGTGTCTGTGTCTGTGATCAGTACCTGGAGTCTGTCCGCGCGCTGATGGAGGACGAGCAGTATGAGCGGATGAAAGGTCTGGCCAAAGACTTTGAAACCAACCTTGGTCCCAGACTGCAGTGGTACCTCAAGCTCAAGTCTTGGTGGGCTTCCAACTATGTGAGTGCAAGTCCCCCTCTTCTCTCTTCCGTACTTCTCTTTCTCTCCTCCTCTTCTCCTGACCATCTTCATCCCTTACTGTGTGCCAGGTCAGTGACTGGTGGGAGGAGTACATCTACCTCAGAGGTCGTGGGCCCATCATGGTCAACAGTAACTACTACGCCATGGTAATTCCTCTTACGGGCAAGTGCTCAGGCCTTCCCCCTCGCAGGT